>JAFMPE010009997.1:13105-45501 GCA_024759925.1 Ficus religiosa | reverse complement strand
TATCTAAAAAGTCAACAAAAATTACTATTACAACTAAAATATTTCAACTCAAACTAACATACCAAACAAACCCTTAGGTTAGGACCTGGGATTGTAAACAAAAAGGTCTACGCGCATGGCGCATGTGATCATCTTCTAAGATGACCGACGCGAGCGATCAAAAGGTTTTATTAGGGAGTTAATTATATAGATTAATTTTCAAAGATAAAGATTATATTTTTATCTTCTAGATTATATATATATATACATATATTCAAGTATGCAGAGGTAATTTATAAGAGAGAAGCTAGGCCTCAATTACCTATGTCTGTAGGGAAACCGACTAATTTCTCTTTTCTTGGTCATAATTCATATCTTGTCAGAGAAATGAAAACAATATTCTGTGCTCATTTCTCATTTTCCAATTTTTGTTTCATTATTTCATGTACTCTGACCTATGTTTTCACAAATATAACCAAATACAGTTTTTTTTTTTTTTTTCAATATTCAAAACAATTTTAAGATCACAAGATTAGTTTTATGTGATAATTTCATATTTGATTTTTTTGTCTTTATTAGTTTTTTTGTTTTTGTTTGTTTTTAACTGTTGCAAGAACAAGAAATTTATTTCTTTTAAAACGTTCACAGCACCATTATCAATAGAATTCTTATTTCTATTTTCATTAGAAAAACAAAACCATTTTAAAAAGATGAGTGTTACGTAACCACAATCCTCTTTTCTCCTCCCTCTTCCAATTTCCAATGCTCAGAACTTTTTCTTCCTTTTCTTCTATTTCTGTTGCTTAGAAATATTTCAATAAACCGGACTTCATTAAGCAGAGAGAGGGATAGAGATCTAGTTAAAAAAACATTTATAACTTAATGCCAAAAAAAAAAAAAAAAGCGTTACTTTGAAAACTAGGATCCATGCTGCTATTCCTTTTTTTTTTTTTTTTTTAAATCTCAAAAGTAAGGGGATTCAAACTTTACACTTTATAATATAGTTAGACATGAAATTATCACTAGATTATGTCTACAATATTTTTTGCTTTAACTTGGTTTGCCCGGATGTATTACAATGTATCATGGGTTTTACAGCTCCAAGGATGGTTCATTCACTCTTTAGCAAAAATTACAAGATAAATTAACATTTGAAAGTATACAGATTATCTGTCTCCTTACTGAATCTGAACCGAAAGTTCATCGACGTCAACTCTATTCATTCTCATGCGGGACAATAAGATTGTCAACAATAACAATAAAATTTATGGCGCTTCTAAACAAATAGGGTGATTGACTCAGTGAGTTGATCGTCTACCAAAGGGGTGAGGTTCGACAGATCTAACGTCATTCTTGGGCATATTCAAATAAGAAATTGTATGGTTTCAGTTTTAGCAGCTCCAAATTTATATTTTCCTTTCTAAAAATTCATGTTCCCTCGCTCTGTTTTTGTGGTTTCTGAAAATCAAATTTAGATGCCCATGCAAAAAATAAGCAGGTTGTGTGCGTCCTTTTGTAATCTAAAATCTGGGAAGGGGTTGACCAACTTGGCTTTTTAAACTCTGACAGGAATGTTCGTTGAAAGCCCTATAGATGAGCCCCATCTCTAAATGAGTGGGGCATTATCTCAATCACATTAAATATGGTAACGGTGAGAATACGTATCTAGACACTCTAAATTAAATACTAGGCTAGTAGGAAAAAATCTTTCATATTAAATATCCCAAAGAAGATCATCCAATACTCAGACTTTTGACCACTGTCCTACCATGGTAAACTTTTATCACTATGCCACCCATACTCAGTAGTAGGTTGCGTGTCGTTTGGAGTAGTTTCATTTGAGTTGGGCTGGCGTTTTATTTGTCGTCAAGTTCATTCACATGTCAGGACACTAAGATACCAGATTTAGTACAACACAAGCATTAGGAAGAGTTATTATTTTATATTAGAGAAGCTTGTAATATTGTATATAATTACCTTCATTAGGAATTTGAATTTATTTATACATAAGAAAATATTTTATTTTAGGTAATTTATTAATTTTGGGTAACTTAGTTACACATATATAGACGGTTCAGTTACCCAAAACTAACAAATCACCTAAATAAAGAGACTTTCTAAAAATAAATGAGTTCAAAACTCCTGATAAAGATAATTATATATATATATATATATATATACAATTTCTGATTCCTCCTAATAACAAATCCCTTTGCCAGATTGACCGTAACCCAGAACTAAACATTTAATGGCATGAAATCAAACTTAGGTTGATTTGAGAGAGGAGTGAAATGGTGGTAACATGAAGAAAGGAATAATAGGGTTGTTGGTGAAAGAGACGTTCTATTGGAGACATGTGATATGATGGAGAACTGGTGCAGAGAGTTTATTGATGAGTATATAGAAAGCATTCTCAAAAACCGAATCCCAAAATTACATGACAATGACAATTACAATGCTTTCGTTCTACGATTCCATTTTATTCACGAGTATCTACACAAGAAACAGATTCGGCGAATGCCATGATGAAGTGTAGAAAAAAATTCACCCCAATTGATTTTCAACAAATTTTTTAAAATTAATGAACACGAGAATTAATTCCACAGACTTCAATTTAAGAGGATGAAACCAAGTGTATCAGGTAACATCATTTGTAAAATGAATGTAATAACAGAACCTTCTGTAGATTTCATTAGAGCAAGGACCTCGTATATCAGAATGAATGACTTCCTATGGATTTTGTTGTGTTGTGTTTTGTATTTGAAAGAGAAGACTATAAATTTACCAAACTGACAAATTGAGCAAATATCGACAGTTTTATTGAATGGACACAAAGATTTGAATCTACTCCTTTGAGAGTTAGGCTTACTGGTTTATATAGATCTTTGTTTCTTATATTTTCTTTCTTATAGTTTTCTGATGTAGATTGGTGCCTTGATTGGACCTAGTTTGTAGCCCATGCCTTCTTGGAGCGGACTGGGCTTATTAGACTTTCCTGTGCCGAGGTAAGCAGGTGATTAACTTACCAGTGACCTGACCGTTTACCTGGCTTTCTTGTGTTAGTTGAGCCCTTTTCGGATTTTTTTTCTGGCCCATTTGGGTTGTTGGATTTACTAGTTCCCAAAATCAGATGCTCTTCTGTGCATTCTCTGTTCTTCATCATACACACACACACACACACACACACACACACACACACACACACACACACACACACACACATATATATATATAAATACATATATGTGTGTGTGTGTGTCTTCTCTGCCCGCATACTTTTGCTTATTAGCTTTTCTTAAGAACTTGCTTATGCGTTTGTCTTTTGTTTCATGAGTTTAGACTTATCCTTCTATAATATGAAGTCCTTTATTAAATGGAATTAATAGTTTGTCCTTGCGAAGATGGAAAGCGACAGATATATAATATATATATATATATATATATATATATATGAATATCTTTTTGCTTGTCAACGGTCGACATTATTTATAGTTACAGCTTTACTAATGGAGTTAATTAGTTGACTCTCAGAGTCGTTATAAGGTGCATGTATGTATATATAATACGACATAATACATATATATATAAGTAGGAATACTTATATGCGCACATATAATTATGGAGTCGATATAATTAAATTTTAGACTTAGGACGTTGACTCTTTGATTAAATACATTTTACCACATAAGAGTTCAGCCAGATGCATGCTTTTTGTTGCTTTGTTAGTTTTAAAAACTTATTTTGTTAGGGAACCGTTAATAATAATGTTGTACTTGATTTTATAATAAGTTATAAAGTTTCAATTTTTCGTTTCAAGATTAAAAAAATTTTGAAAACTTAAAATAGTTTGAACTAAAACACAAAACTACTAAAAAAAAAAAGTGATTTGATTCCACAATCTTGATTCCAACAGTTTGTGTTAGACTTGCTTTCTTCGTAATTTCGATATGTTTAAACCAAACTCGTGATTCTAGATTTTTAGCATGTCTAATTATGAAATCTCCTTTTGAAGCTCCATTCAAATTGATTAATCTTAACCTAAGACATATTTCCAACTTTCAAGGAAAAGAAAAAAAAAGATTGGAACTTTCATGTGTAGGAATATTGCATAGAACAAGTAAAGCGAAGGGAAGAAGAGGAAGAAGATGAATAAGAATAAGAAGAGCACTTTTTTTTTTTTTTGGTTCTCATTTCCTGCGGTGAAGTAATTTTTGTTCTTTGTAAGGATGTCTTGAATATTTATTTTGATAATTATTTCTCAACTAAAAAGAAAAAAAAATACAACTCTATAAATCGATAAATTTCTATAAACAATTTATCTTCAATCTTGATTTCATTACATTAATTGCAAGTTTGTGTTTGGGACCCAAATACAAAAAATTTCGAGTGAAAAGAGGAGTCAGAAGAGGCATGTTAACAACAAAATTAACGAGGTATATATAGACGTCAAGAATTTTAAAGTTTAGAGACCCAAATGCCAAGATTTTAAAAATGGGGACCCAAGTGTGGTACGAGCAAACAAAAATAAATAAAAATATGAGAACCATATGTTAAGATCTTTAAAATAAAAATTCAAGATTTATTTTTGCCTCGAGGGAGTTATAACCCAATTATGATGTGTTAAAATTTTATATGTTAAAGTACTTTAATTTTTTTTTTTTTAATTTTGTTACAAGTGTCTACTCAATAAAATTAGGTTTTGAATACGAATACAATTACCTAGCATTTTCCCCATTCAAATATCACAAATGCAAAACATTGAATGACCTGTGGTGTAAATTTTTCTCTCTTTTTTTATTATTTATTATTTGGGAAAATTGTTATATTGATCTCTAAATTTTTAGTTGGTGCAATTTTAGTCCATGTTCTTTTTTTTTTTTTTTTCAATTTGAATGATCTTAAATTATTAAAAGCTTCGCTATAATATTACTCTTTATTAATTTTTGAAATGAATTAGTTAATGAACATCCCCTTTTTTACTAAAATTATTGACGGATTCCATTAAAAATTTATCAAAAAAAACTAATATAACAAAAGTTCAATAATGTAAAAAAAATTTCACAAACTGAAACCCTTAAAAAACTAAATGAGTATTATTAAAAGGAAAAAACTAAACAAGTAATTTATTTTTTTATTTTATTTTATTTACTTATTCTTCTTATGGAAATCCCTCCTACTTTCTAGGCCTCGGAGAATGGTAACGGGTAAGTGAGCAGAAGGTTAGGTTCAGATAAGAAGGGAAAAAAAAAAAAAAGGTGGAAGGTTAGGGAAAGATTCCCGAATATGCTCGTGCAACGACCTTCATTCGAACCAAACAATAACAAAATTTATATATATATATATATATATATATATTTCTTTTGAAAACAATAAAATCCTATTTATTTTTTAAATATTTTTTAATAGAAAGGGAAAGAAATTCACGTGCATTGGCACGCCTGTGAGATGACTCGTGACCCATGCGCTGTCAATTTGCAACGTCAGCGATGGTTCTCGATCTCCAACAATATTAAACGTACGTTGCTGGTCAACGAGCTCACTCCACTATCAATAGACTCGCCAACACCGGATTCCCAAGTGGGACCCGCAAGCGCTTTCTTCGCACGCCAAGTGTTACCCTAACGGCGCAATTCAACGGCGTCCGACCAATCTGTGGGAGAAGAAAACACCAGGTTCGGTTTCTTCTCCTATATATACACAATTATATACAACTCCGCGGGTAGTTGGTCGCCCAAACTCTCTCTCGACTTCTCCGGTCTTGTTTTTCACTTTTTTCGTTCTTCGATTTGGTTCCAAAGTTTTGAATTCGGATTTGTCATTTTGTTCTCATTTCTCAGTACGTGGTTTCGACAGATTTTTGTTTTTGTTGTTTTTCGATTAATTTAACGTTTGTCTTCTGGTTGATTTGTTAAGGTTTTGATTATTCTGGGATTTTTGGGATTTTTTTTTTTCAGTGGGGAGCTCGGATTTTTCGTGGAAGTTGGCGGATCACCCGAAGCTGCCGAAGGGGAAGACGGTGGCGGTGGTGGTTTTGGACGGTTGGGGTGAGGCCAATCCCGATCAGTACAACTGCATCCATGTCGCCCAGACTCCCACCATGGATTCTCTTAAGACGGTAACTCTTTTTGCTTTTTATCGCGTCTGTTTTGGTTCTTTGTTTGGTTGAATCCGATTCTGACTGAGATCTGTTGATTCGGATCTGTTTATGGGTCTTCTTTGTTGCATCTGTTGTTCTTGTTCATCCTGTGTTTATGTTTGTGTTTACTTAATGACTTGATTGTTCTATTCCCTTTTTTCGTCTGATAAAAATGAGGATTCGAGGCTATGAAAAGTATTATCTTTATTATATACTGCTATTTCTGTATATATCTATAAATATAGATATATAGGTACATATGTATAAGTCATTGCTATAGTATGGTCCTCACACCATAGTATATAGAAGTGAAAAGCATAACATGACAATTAATAGGTGCTATGCATTTTTAAAGTTCGTGTTACATCAAAAAACTGTCATTAGACTTTTAACTTCTATATGTTATAATGGAAGTATGGTCCTCCCGATTCAAAACCCAATATATATATAACAAAACCCAATTCATGCATATATATATGTATTGTCATTGCTATGATCCTCATCCCACTGTAACATACAGAAGTGAAAAGCGCAACATGACAATTAATACGTGTTACGCATTTTTAAAGCTCGTGTCATATTAAATAAGTGTCATGTTACACTCTTCATTTTTATATATTGCGGTGGGAGTAGGATTCTCTTGAGAGGACCATAGCAAAACCCAAAAGATACACACACATATGTTTTCTTCTGATGTGAATTTGACAAAATATAATCTTCCTTATCGTAAGGATACCTATGGTAGAAAGCTTGTAAGAGAATGATAAAATATGGTATTGAAAAAAGAAAAAAAAAAAAGTTCAATGCTTTATGCCCATTAAATTCTACTTTAATGAACTGGGCATTTGTGGAATTGCGGTCCTAATGTTTGGTGGCTTCTTACATTAATGTCTCTGAGCTCTTTTGAGCATGTTTATGGCAGTCTGGAAACGGGGAAAATAAAAATTTCAGTGCTGAGAATTTATGGTGGGAGCTAGTTTGTGCTTTATGTTATATTATAGCTTGTGTTAAAATGAAAGAAATGTGGTAAAAGTTTGTTATCTATTGGTTTCAATTTTGATAGGGCGCTCCTGAAAAATGGAGGCTAGTCAGAGCTCATGGTACTGCTGTGGGGCTTCCAACAGAAGATGACATGGGAAACAGTGAAGTCGGTCACAATGCACTCGGTGCTGGACGCATTTTCGCACAGGGGTGAGTTTCATTATGCTTCCATTGCTGCTGTATATTTTCCATGATAATGGAAATAAAAACATGATTAATATTGTGAAAGACATTCGTCAGCACATGGATGACATATCGGCAGATTTGTTGTACAACTAGCCTGTATTTTCAATTTAATCAAGTTTTTGCCTCTTTTTTTTTTTATTTTTTTTATTTTTTTATTTATAACTTATTCCAGTTACGTATGACTGCATTTGTTTCTCGCTAACTAAGATGGGTTTTTTCTGGCATACAACTGCAAAAACTGATTTTAGAATTTATTTTTCTTAACTTAGAGCAAAGCTCGTTGACCTTGCTCTTGCCTCTGGAAAAATTTACGAGGGAGAGGGTTTTAATTATATCAAGGATTCTTTTGAGAATGGCACATTGCATCTCATTGGATTGTTGAGTGATGGTGGAGTTCATTCGAGGCTTGACCAGTTGCAGGTAGGTTGGTTGGTGAATTACATTCATTTTATACGGGTATATTTCCTATCAAGATTATTTTTCCATCACCTTTGTATTTATTTTAATTTTTCTTTTGAGGCAGTTGTTGCTTAAAGGAGCCAGTGAGCGTGGTGCTAAAAGAATCCGTGTCCACATACTTACTGATGGTCGTGATGTTTTGGATGGTTCAAGTGTGGGATTTGTGGAAACACTTGAAAACGATCTTGCAAAATTACGTGAAAAGGGTATTGATGCACAGATTGCATCTGGTGGTGGTCGCATGAATGTCACAATGGATCGTTATGAGGTATGTAATGGCATCGCATTTGACGTCTTTGTTGATGCAGTAGTGCTTGAAATCTATTGCTTCTCCTGTGGATTCTGCTTGCGTTATTCATTTAAACATTGCTATATACTCCCAGCTTATTTTACAAACATTATACTGAATTTGAAAATAGATAACGTTATTGATTTGTTTGTGGTGATATAGGTCATCCTTATTTATTTAGTAAGCCTTTATTGAGAATCACACTACTTTGAACTTGTAGTTCTCATGTCCGCAAATTAAATGGAGGACCGTTTATGAAAAGAGAGCATGTTGTCGCCTTAAAAGTAGTAGTTAGCAGTCTTTTGAAGTGAGCTGCTGGGTCAATTAATTATTGGCTTCCAATTTATGCTTGTCTAATAGAGCATAACTGTCCCACTCTTGCGGTTCGGTACGGGATATGGAAGCCTCCATTTAATGACGTGATAAATGTACAAGTTTTCTTGTGTTTGCAAATTGCTGGTCTTATGTGTCTACACTGATATTAGTATTCCTTTATGCAGTACTTGATTATTTGATCTAATGTCTTGCAGAATGACTGGGATGTTGTGAAGAGGGGATGGGATGCCCAAGTTCTTGGTGAGGCCCCTTACAAATTTAGAAATGCCATTGAAGCTGTCAAGAAACTTAGGGAGGCGCCCAAAGCTAGTGACCAATACCTCCCTCCTTTTGTTATTGTTGATGAGGATGGCAAGGCTGTTGGACCGATAGAGGATGGTGATGCTGTTGTAACATTCAACTTTCGAGCTGATCGGATGGTTATGATTGCTAAGGCACTTGAATATGAAGATTTTGATAAGTTTGACCGAGTGAGATTCCCTAAAATCCGCTACGCTGGGATGCTCCAGTATGATGGTGAGCTGAAGCTTCCAAGCCACTACCTTGTTTCTCCTCCAGAGATAGAAAGGACATCTGGTGAATATCTTGTGCACAATGGTGTCCGCACTTTCGCGTGCAGGTTAGAATTTACCAAGTTTACAATTTTTTCCACTTCACGTGCATGATAGGGGTGAATTTTGTGATTTTTGTCTTTTAGGAACTAGCTATAGATTTTGTTTGGAATTGATGCATACACACACGTTACCAACCCAACGAGGAGTTGGATTCTGAAGTTGATTTTTGTTCTGTTGAACTTGTTTGTCTAGAATTCAAGGGCTTCCTATTTGTGCGACTAACATCTTTATAATAATTTTCTGCTCTCAACAGTGAGACTGTTAAATTTGGTCATGTCACATTCTTCTGGAACGGAAACCGTTCTGGATATTTTGACCCTTCAATGGAAGAATATGTCGAAATCCCAAGTGACAGTGGAATCACATTCAATGTTCAACCAAAGATGAAGGCCGTGGAGATTGCTGAAAAGGCAAGGGATGCTTTACTTAGCGGGAGATTCCATCAGGTATTATATATCTTATAATGCGATGAGGTATATAGTTGGGTTTTAATTAAGTGCTCATCCGATCTTGTTTTTCACATGTTTATCTAGGTTCGTGTCAATATACCAAATGGCGACATGGTGGGACATACAGGTGACATTGAGGCTACAGTTGTGGCTTGCAAGGCTGCTGATGATGCTGTCAAGGTAAAGTGGTTGTAAATTGTAATTATTTACGGTAGCAAATAAGTTTGGATAAGAATCTGTTATATCTTTCGACATGAGGTTGTAAGGCGATTCTAAAACAGACTAAATAGTTTATTGCCTTACACGTGCTTTCTCCAGGATCTTCATATTTATAACCTCACTAATATTTTTTGAAAATTTGAAAAACTTGGTTAAGGACGAGCTTCATATGAAGTTACGGAAATCAACCGTTCCCTATAGAATTTACAGTAAGGGGGAAAGAGAAACTGAGTTTCTTACCTGAGACATTATCTATCCAAGTAATGATGTATTTATTGGTTTTCTACTTGAGTTATAAGTAGAAGTAATCTTGCAGTTCTACAAGATATCGGTGTTTGTAGAAATATACACTTGCTCCCATAGCTATGGATACCACCAGTGCTCCCCCCATAAGCACTTCTTTGATGCCTTGATGCAAATACTATCCATAACCTTAGCAGGAGCCACTTTTTTCAGAACTTTGGGGTTGGGATGGGGATTATATGGTAGCTTTGTTCTTTTCAGTAAAAAGCTATTGATTGCTGTGATCCAGTTTAATATTTTATCAAACCTCTTGAGCTCGGCTTTTCAAATTCTAGTCAATTTTTTCTGCCATTAATTAAAGGTGACACTTATATGATTGCAGATGATTCTTGATACCATAGAGCAAGTGGGTGGAATTTATGTAGTTACCGCAGATCACGGAAATGCCGAAGATATGGTGAAGAGAAACAAGTCTGGAAAACCTCTTCTCGACAAGAATGGCAACATTCAGATTCTCACTTCTCACACTCTTCAGCCAGTAAGTTCATTTCACTTCTGTTTTATGGAGAATTTGGGGATAATTTCGAAGGTAGAGGAGTGAAAGTTAATAAAAGCATCTGGATGTCGTAAAATGGAATTATTGAATTCGAAAATCTAGAGATTCTCTCCTTATCTGCACGGAAAATGATCAGTTAGTTAGCATGGAAGTAATACACTGCATTGAGAACATTAGGTGAACTCTTTCCATGTTCTAATGATCATTCCGATTTCTTTCTTTAGGTGCCAATTGCAATTGGAGGCCCAGGACTGGCACCTGGTGTCAGGTTCCGTAATGATGTTCCGCAAGGTGGGCTTGCCAACGTTGCTGCGACCGTGATGAATCTGCATGGATTCGTGGCACCGGATGACTACGAGCCAACTCTCATTGAAGTAGTTGAAAACTAAGGCACCAAACTAAAAAGAAAAGAAGAATTTGAGTTGTTGAATTTTAATATTTATCTAAATTTTGACTCGTCTATTGAAGGCCATGCGTAAAAAAGGCACTGGATTATGGAATGCCTTCCTGGACCTGGTTAAAATAAGTTAAAAAGAAACTTGCACTTTCGTCCCTGTAGTTTCATTTTCTGCTAGCAGTTGCTAAACAGGATAATTTTGTTACTAGCTATCCGGTTTTTGTTGCTTCTAATTTTGCGTTTACATGGAATGATTTTGGTTATACAACTGCATATCGATGTCTCTATCGTCTTTTGGGGGTGTTTTACTTTGATTCATAAACAATGTCGAATACGAATAAGCAAACAAGCAGAAAAAGAGACCGAGGAAGAAATTTTAAAGTTATGCTCAAATTTGGAATGAGGGTCATGTCGTCATGTGAGGTAATCTCTTCTAGCGTTGAAGGTCGGCCTCTTGATGCTAACTTTGGTTGGTTAATCCGATCAGTTCTAGGCAGAAACGAATAGAAACGAATAGAAGTGGGACTAAATACAATAGTGTGAACAAATTCTTTACGATTATCTGTCGAATTCTGTTAAGTACCAAAATGATGAAGACGTCTTTGAAGCAAAAACAACTCTCCTTCTAGACGCAGCAAACCCTCGTACCAGACCAAACTTCGCCGTTATCGAATGAGAACAATTATGGTGTTGTTACATCAGTCGGCTCTGACAATGTTCATAGCTAGTTCAAAGCAAGAGAAGCAGAAGCACCTTCCTTTCCTTAAAAAAATTTGGATCTCGCCCATACGTGCTTGTCACATGACAAAAAGCTGTCCAACATTCCAAACTGTTGCAAACTTCTTCTTCTTCCTTTTTTTTTTTTTTTTTTTTTTTTTTTTTTTGGTAATTGAACGAGTTATTATCAAAATAATAACTATTTGAGCGACTAATTTTCAGAAAGCAATGTTACAAAAAGTCCTTGTTTGGAGTAAAGGTTTGGATTTTCCAATCCAATCAGTTTGATTTGCTATAGCTCAAAATCCTTTCTACCCCTGTTCAAATCTATATCATGAATCATTTTTCTCTCTTGAAAAAATCAATCCAACATGTTTCAAACATGAGCAAAACAAAAAAAAAAAAAAAAAAACAAAACAAATAACAAATAACAACAAAAAAGCCTTCTATAAGGGATTGAGATCTCTTATTCAATTTTGATATCCTAAATAATGTCTAACTAATTATCTTTTGATATCCTTTGTTTTGTCTTTCTTGCATAGATTTGTTTCTTTTTAGGTGCTTGCTATATTGTGGTCGTTGTTTTCGGCCTTTTGGCCGTTAGTGTTTGCCTTTAATGAATTCCATTTTAGTCAAAAAAAAAATAATAATTATCGTTTGATATATCATTAAAACGAAATTAGATTTTCAGGTATAAGAAATTAATTATAAACTTTTTAAATTTTTTAAAATATTGTGACATAATGTTATTAATTAGACATCATTTGAGACGTCAAAATTAAATAAAATATATTTTTTAAAACCTAAATTAGATAGAAGATTTGAATCATCTACTGGGTGGCCATGGAAAATAAGAGAGAGAGAGAGAGAGAGAGAGAGAGGGTTACTGGTTTCTTCCCGTTGCATTTGGGCCATTGGAAACAGACAGATGTCAACCTTGCATTGCCCTCCTCACTCACTCTCTCTCTCTCTCTCCTCTCTTATAAAATTCAAATTCCGAAGGCCACTCTCACACACGCAACGGTCAGAAAAAAGAAAAAAGAAAAAAGAAAAAAAATAACCCCGGCCCGCGCTACACAAATTCAAAATTCTAGGGTTTCATTTCCACTCCTGTAAATCCCCCAATCGAAGACAAAGACAAAGACGAACTGAGAATTTCCAATCACCGATCAAACTCAGAACCAAAGATCAACAATGGAGAAGTACGAGAAGCTAGAGAAGGTCGGCGAAGGCACGTACGGGAAGGTCTACAAGGCCAAGGACAAATCTTCCGGCCAATTGGTCGCTCTCAAGAAGACTCGTCTCGAAATGGACGAGGAAGGCGTTCCTCCGACGGCTCTCCGGGAGGTTTCTCTCCTCCAGATGCTCTCTCAGTCTCTCTACGTCGTCCGCCTCCTCTGCGTCGAGCACGCCGACAACCGCAAGGACGCCTCCAAGCCCCCCAAGCCCGTCCTCTACCTTGTCTTCGAGTACCTCGACACCGATCTCAAGAAATTCATCGATTCCCACCGCAAAGGCCCCAATCCGAGGCCGCTGTCTCCCAATTTGGTCCGGAGCTTTCTCTACCAGCTCTGCAAGGGCGTCGCCCACTGCCACTCCCATGGCGTCCTCCACCGTGATCTCAAGCCGCAGAATCTGCTTCTCGATCAGGAGCGCGGGATCCTCAAGATCGCCGATCTCGGCCTCGGCCGCGCCTTCACCGTCCCGCTCAAGAGCTACACTCATGAGATTGTTACTCTTTGGTATAGGGCTCCCGAGGTCTTGCTTGGATCCACTCATTACTCCACGGGTGTTGATATGTGGTCCGTTGGTTGCATTTTCGGTACGCGATCCAGACTGTTGAATTTTTGCTTTTTTCTTTTTCACTTCGATTTTGTTTGAGTGTTGAACTGATTTTTTTTTTCCCCTTGTTTGAAGCCGAGATGGTACGGAGACAGGCTTTGTTTCCTGGAGATTCCGAATTCCAGCAATTGCTTCACATTTTCAGGTTAATTGGATTTATGTTTTCTGTTTTTGTATATCAAATACCGAAAACTCAAGAATTTTTTTTGTCTCAAAACATGGTAAAGTTTTGACATTTCAATCTTTACGGGCAAACGAACAGGAAACAAGAGTGTTGCGAAAGTCTAAGAGGTTTTGGTTTGTTGCTAATTATCTGTTTGATCATTTGCTTTTGAGAAAAGAGAAAATCAGATCCTTGTGTTTTTAAGAGTTTTTTGATCTTGGGATTTACTTTCAAGCCGACATTCAACAATTTTTGTTTTTATTTTTTAGGATTAAAAAACATGGTAAAGTTTTGACTTTTTCATCTATACGGGGAAAATAACTGGAAACAAGAGTGTTGCCACTGCTGACGTTTGTTGCTAATTATCTTGATCATTTGCTTTTGAAAGCAAAAATGCAGATCCTCATGTTTTCTGATATTTTTTGTTTTGTATCTATGTTTGCGTTTGATTTTTGGTGCAGGCTCCTAGGAACACCCTCTGAGAAGCAGTGGCCGGGAGTGAGTAGTCTGAGGGATTGGCATGTGTACCCGCAATGGGAGCCGCAGAACTTGGCACGTGCCGTTCCTTCTCTGGGAGCAGATGGAGTTGACCTTCTATTGGTAATATAACTTTTCCTTGAAATGAAACAATGCAATTCTTGGAAACCATTAAGAAACTTACTCAAATCAGGCCTTCTTATTGCATTAAGTACTGGTAACCTTGTTATTAACTCCGCAAATCATTTACTGAGTAGACTCAACATCACAAGTTAAGGTTAGATCTACTTTGGCGAACCAACATTTGACAAACTAGAGGTTGATTTTCAAGTCTTCAGGGATTTTTCTGTTTTCAATCAATTGATTAATTGGTTCATAAAGTTATATCGATTGCTATGTGATATTTGTTTATTTTCTCCTGTTTCGTGACATTAACAATTCCAGAGTTTGCTGCCTTTTTTACTTGTACTCTTGATGTCTTATATTTAACCTTTCCTATGATTTGATATCTATCACGCCTTCCGAGCGACTGTAACTTGTGTAACTTTGCAGAGTGGTTCCCAATCTCTGAATTTTAATTTGGGGTCTAGCCCGCTGTGCTATGGTCACTTTAACTTTTCTCTTTCACTTGAAAATCTGCTATGGCTAATTGTATGTTTCTGTCTTGGACGATGCAGAAAATGCTGAAATATGATCCAGCGGAGAGAATCTCGGCCAAAGCAGCGCTAGAGCATCCATACTTTGACAGCCTTGACAAATCTCAGTTCTGAAGTTTAATGACCGAAACAACCTACCTAATCCGCAAGAATGTTTTTCCGGGGTGGTGATATGGTATTTGCCGGTAACTTGCATTGTGGTGTGAAAATTGAGTGACTTTGCTAAATTTCATACTTTGTTATAGTCACTTGTCATCGTCTTGGTGATTCGAATTTTATAACACATGATGTTTGCAATTTGTATTGTGTAATAATAAATATCTGTTTTCCTTGTTAGTTCACACAAGTCTCTACAGTTTTGTTTTTTTTTTTTTTTTTTCTGAGAGACAGAGAGAGAGAGAGAACACGTGGGAAAATTGGGGTTACTTTGTGTAAGCTTTCTTTTCCATGGGAAAATGGTAGATTTTGTTGGATTCTTTTGCAAGATTTCTTTTCCAGGAAAATGGACTCAAACAGTATTCTATTGGAACAGAAAAGATAGATTAGCGTTTTATTTATTGCCCCTAAACTTTAAGATAATTAATCAAACTTAAACCATTTATTACAATTTTATGTGAAAAACAGAAGGAGAAAAGGTAAATATTTTGCTTAACTTCTTCTATTAGGGTTTGTTTGGTATGTTAGTTTGAGTTGAAATATTTTAATTGTAATAGTAATTTTTGTTGACTTTTTAGATAAGACAAAAAATTTTTTTCAGAAAAGATAAAAAACTTTTTAGAAAAAAGACAAAAATTTTAGTTTGAGTTGGTAGTTTGAACTACCTTTCCAAACATGCTCTTAGAATTTTTTTTAACCCCATTTTTTTAATGTTTGTAATAAAAACTCTAACAGAGGGAGTTAAATAGAACTAATTTAAAGTTCGTGAGATAAATTGATAGTTTTTAAAATTAAGGAAGAAAAAAAAAGTGGGAACAACTCTAGAATTGAGGGGGCAAATGAAAGAATAATCTTAAAAAAAAAAAAAAAAATATGATGACCAATATTTGCTACTTTTTACCTGCCTTCATGTCAAGTTTTTATTGGACCTTTTTCACAACTGTAGCTGATATGAACTTTACTCCATCGGAAAGTGGAAACATGCAATTAAATAAAAAAATCAAGGCTTCAATAAATGATGGTCCACGGAGCCTTGATTAATTTTAGGCTCCTTGAAATTTGACATTTGAAAGTAACATATCAACATGTGATGGTGGGTCACCACATTATACACGATTTCTCCTTTCAATGCTTTGTCCGTGCAAGGCTTAGCCAAAAGCTAAATTATCTTTCTTATTTTCCTACCCAAATATACATTATATATACACATATAGAGAAATATAGAAAAACTTCCCTTCGATGGCTGGACGAATTCGATAATTGTCAACTAATTGTTATAATAATGCACAAAATATAAATCAGACTGTCGGATGAGAGTATACATCTATAGATAAACATATTATATACATATGTTAACAAGAATACATTGCACTTTACTCCCCTGAGTTGTGACTCCTTTGGTTTGATGCCTAGCACTAAAAAAAAAAAAAAAAAAGGCACATTACCATTTGAAGTTTTAACTTTGTCATTGTTTGCCATAAAACCAACACTTTTACTGTTATTCAACATTAGGCAACCACTGAATTCAACAGTTTTTTTTTTATTATTATTTTTTTTTCCGTCTGAAAATTTGATTGCCATGGAAAACATTAGTTGAGAAAATTATTAAAGGTTTCTTTCACATGGAAAATAAGTTCAAAGTTGACGAAATATCGTGCCTGCAGTTTTATTAGGTTATTTTTTGATAAATACATTTTCGTTAGTTTATTGGGGCATGCGCCAAAGTTACGACCAACTTTTGATTTAAAATTGCCAAAATTAATTCACGGAGTGGTCGGTCATTAAACCATCATCCCAACAATCACACCATTGTTTCCAAACTTAAAAATAAGGGTTTTCGGCTGCCTTAAACTTATAGACTTTTGACAATTTATTCTCAAAATTTTTAATTTTTTAACCATTAGATGGAGCCCTTTCAGTGATGACTCTCAAAAGAACTCTACGTTAGACTCACTTTATCGACCTTTGACAACTTATTCTCAATTTTTTTTTAAATTTTTGGATAATTTATCTTCTGTACTTTCTAAATTGTTATAATGTGTCTCATTTTACTTAAGAATCTTCTTATTCAATTGATGACGGAATATCCATGTACACTTTATTTTAGGGCAGAAAATCCCATTTATATCATATAAACAATTTTCAAATCCAATCAAAATCGTTAGGTAAATCTTCCAAATTCAAATCCTCAATATAATTAAAAAAAATTAGTCAAATAAATAGTTTAAGGGGTTGTTCAGTTGATATAATCAATTGATGTAAAAATGGTTTAAACGCTTATCAATAGCTTAGCAGTGATACCATGCATAACTTCAACAAAAGATACAAAGTTTAAATTCCTCCTCCAAGTTCAAAAAAAAAAAAATGACAATTCATATGCTATACAGGTTGGTATTCAAAAGTTGAGATTCAAGTTATTATTCCTAGAATTTTTCTTTATTAATTAGTGTCCTAAAATAACATGATAGAGATAACAGGTCATTTGATACTCAGCTATTACTTAAAAAGAAAAAAAAGAAAAAAGGTACAATAGTTAGAATGGCAGTACTTTTCATAACATTTGAGCTTTGAATGTATGGGAGACGGACTAAATTATTACACATGGAAAGCCACTTTTGAAATCTCAATTTAAGATACACGTTACTTCTTTGGAATTAATGCCCTAATTCCTTTTATTCATGAGTAATTAGAAAAACAAGAGGAAAAACAAAAAATAAACAAAATACACACGCCGAATTTTATAGCGGTTTTATTTTTAATGTAAGAGTTAAATGCATTTATTATTATTACGTAAAATCCACTCCAAATGCTTCTCTCGTCTCTTTGTATTCCTTTGTCGAAATTGGCTGCCACAAAATTCCTTTATTTATCACGGGAATTAGGTTATACTAAAACAAATGTAGAATACCTTATTATTATTATTATTATTATTATTATTTTCTGAGAATTGTGGGAAATAGAGGTGAAAAAAGAGTTGCCCGACCGACACGGACCAAGAGGGAAAAGCATGTCGAGCCTATCTGTAGAAACAAAGGACGATCCACATGTTTTATATGAAAAATAATTAAAAAATGTTTGAGAATGCATCATGCTGGCCGGCCTGTGGGCCAAAAACCTATGCATGGAGGGCGGGATGAGATTAGCTGGAGGCTGAGGAGCCGGGACATGACTTGACCCGTTTAGTCCTATTCATATTTATAGCTCTTGCGGAAATTAACATATTAATTATTATTTTGCTCCACTTTGTTCAGGAAGTCCCTCTTCATTCTCAATTTTTATTTGCTAACTTTTCTTGTTACATACTCTCCGGATCTAACTCCAATATCAAGTTCTTCTGTTACCCTTTAATATTCTCTATTAATATTATATTGCGTTAATTAAAATATCATATCATATCAATTAAAATATGCAGGGATATGTAGGGGACACGGGAGCCAAATATAGTCTCGGATGACAAAAATGTGAAGAAAAGAGATGAGGAGAAAAACTTACGGTAGGAATTATACTTTAGTTTTGGAATTAAACAATAGGTACTGCTGCTTTGGTTTTGGATCAACTTTTCAATATGATAAGAAACAATTCTGTGTGTCGTGCTGTAAATTTTTAATGTGGACATTTATAGATTATACGGTTAACGAAATTTAATCAAGCAATTAAAATGACAGTATCTACCAATAGAGTAAAAGTATTTTTCCTACCCTAAGTTGTGCCAAAAACAAAATAGAATAAAAGAGAAACTGTCTTCGCGGAATAGGCCATGTAAGTCGGAGGAGAGATGGATGGCGATTAAACTGATTCCTCTCATATTTGGTTGGCAAAATATTGAACGTTTCTATCACAAACAACCACTAATTAAAAATGGAAAAAAAAAAAAATTAAGTAGCTGTTGATATTAGATTCATATTAGTTATCCACGAGAGTCAATTGAGTCAGTATTCCCTTTTTCCCCAACAAACGACAGAAACATCCAAAACATAATTCTTTGCAAAACTTTCATAATATCTCAATCTTTCTTTATTTTTTCTTCTTTTGGGATTTCACCATTTCTTTTCATTTTGGTCATAAATATATTAGGTTCACTTTTGATAACCAAAAAAAAGAAAAAAAAAAGAACAAGAAATAGACAGAAAAACATTGTAGACAGAACATCCAAAATAGAAGAAAGAGATAAAAAGAATTCGGAGCTGAGGGGGGGATTGGATTGTGGAATGGAAGGATTGGATGGATTCATAGAGAGATTGTTGGCAGGAAGGAAGAACAAAGGGAAACGGATTCAGCTTGTCGAGTCCGAAATCCGACAACTTTGCATCAAGGCCAAAGAGGTGTTCCTTAGCCAGCCTATGCTTCTTGAGTTAGAAGCTCCCATCAACATTTGTGGTACCTTTCTTTTCTTTCCTTATTTTTTTTATAATACACATTTTCTTTATTCCTCTTTTGTTCATCCTTTGTAATATTTTATAATTCCTGAAATTAGTTTTTCCGTTCTTGAATAATGAATATTTGATCCATGGATAATTAGCTCAAACCCCATCATCATATTGCCTCTTGTTGTTCCTCTTTCTTGATCTTGCAAAAATTTATTTTATTTTATTTATTTATCTAGTTAATAGGCAATGGATTAAGAAAGCCACAGATTTACATTAGTTTTTTGAACCAATCATACACAACTTTGTCAAATTTGAGATCAAAATGAAAGGGGATCAATGTACTTTCGAGTAACGCCGGTCATTTGGTGCAATGATAAGCCTATGCAGTGCCACCGTAGCGAACGGGGTACATGAATTGCTTCTCTGGAGTTATCTAGATACACCGCCCTTCATCGGCTATGAAAGCATTGAAAACACGAATTTCACATTCTACCGAAGAAAGATGTTTAAAAAAATGGCTGTTTGTTTGCAGGTGACATACACGGGCAATTCCCAGACCTCTTGAGGCTATTCGAGTACGGGGGCTTCCCACCGGACGCCAACTACTTATTCCTCGGAGACTACGTGGACAGAGGAAAGCAGAGCATAGAGACCATATGCCTTCTCCTAGCTTACAAGATCAAATACCCCGACAACTTCTTCCTCCTGCGCGGAAACCATGAATGTGCCTCCATCAACAGAATCTACGGGTTCTATGACGAATGCAAGCGTAGGTTCAGCGTCAGGCTGTGGAAGATCTACACCGACTGCTTCAACTGCTTGCCCGTGGCTGCAGTCATCGACGACAAGATATTCTGCATGCACGGAGGGCTTTCCCCGGAGCTAGAGAGTTTGGATCAGGTCAGAGCCATTGAAAGGCCTGTTGATGTGCCGGACCAGGGACTCTTGTGTGACCTTCTTTGGGCGGATCCGGATAGGGATATCAAGGGATGGGGTGAAAATGATAGGGGAGTTTCCTTCACCTTCGGGACAGACAAAGTCGCCGAGTTCTTAAAGAAACACGAGCTTGATCTTGTATGCCGAGCTCACCAGGTTTTCTTTCTTTCGCTCTCTTTGTACATTGCCAACATTTTGGTGCAATTGAAGCCTCATTTTTCATCCTTTGCTACATGAGTTTTGTTGTCCAATCACAAAATGCCACGTAATAGAATGCTTATGTTAAAAAGTAATGCTCATGTTAAAAGCACAACAATCTCAAACTGGATCTTAATGGTGCCAAAGTGAAGTATTGGGATAAATAAGTTTTTACATTTTCACTTGCTTGAAAATGATAATTGCAACTTGAAGGTTGTAGAAGTTTGTAGTATTTTTCCTCTCTATTAACAAATATTATTTATATGGGTAAACCTAGGCTAAAGAATCAGTTTCTTTTTGGATGGCAGGTGGTTGAAGATGGCTACGAATTCTTTGCAGAAAGACAACTTGTCACCATATTCTCAGCCCCTAACTATTGCGGAGAATTCAACAATGCTGGTGCACTTATGAGCGTCGACGCAAGCTTGCTATGCTCATTTCAGATACTCAAACCTTGGAAAGGGAAAGCCCCACAGCAGGAGTAAATCCGATTGACGGATTAGGGGAGAGGGAAAAAAAAAAAGTATGATAGAAATTCAAAGAATAAGTCTATGATGAGTGTTACATGGCGGATTTGTTGTGTTTAAAACCATGCCCTTTCAAGGGTTGTAGATATTTCATGTCACTACATCCTAAAAGATGTGTACATAATACTACTCAATTTTTATTCTTTCTCAATTCTCGTCACATACTTAGGATTTGACCCGTTCATACCATTGGGACAGTACCGATTCAAGCCACGGTCTTTTTTTGTTTTTTTGTTTTTTTTTTTTATTTAAATATGGAATTGTAAGAACTTCATTGACGGGGGTTGGCCGAAATAAATCAACAATGCAAGGAGGGCTTTCTTCGTGCCAAAATGAAGAAGACATCACAGATTTCCTTGTTGTATTGTTTTTGTCTAAATGGAAATGTCAGAAACAAGAGTGCAAGAGCTACATAAAAACGGTCTAAAGAACTTACAGCACTCACTGCAAGTGTTTCTTGTGAATAAAACTGAAAGAAATCTAAATATTTCAAAATATTAGTTGACAAGCACGCAGGGAAAAGACAAGCAAAGCCAAAAAACAAAATCACATGAAGTTGATTGGACTGCCACATAGTGGCCCAGGAGGAAGGACGAATACACTTATCGAATTTCTCTATGGCAACAAAATTAAGCATTTTTTCTGGTTGTTCCTAAATTCTAGTTGCCAGCAGACATTATGCGATTTTTGTATACAAGCAGCACATGTACAATTAAGTCCCATTAGAATATCCACAAACTACTTGCATCCATAGATTGGAATCCTGCAAGGTTAACCACACAACATACGTTGAAAATTCTTTCTTCCCATAGTAGCATTGTTATCAGAAAAGCTAATATGCACCGGGGAATCTGCACAAGGCACTCTGACGCTTTAGTTTAGCAGACAACAAAAATTAATAGATTTAGTAAAAAGTGTTAAAAAAGAAGAAGAAGAAGAAGAAAAGAACGTCAATTTGACCCTCCCCATTTAACTGGGAAACTGGCTAATCAAAGGGGTCTTTTGAATCCAATCTGATTGATCCATGTCACCCGTTAATCACATTAGCCAAAAAAAAAAAAAAAAAGTCATTAGTGATCACATTCAAGAATATTTGGAAATTCTCTTACAGAAATGATAAGAAAACTTTCATGATATTCCTTTTAGTACAATGATGCATTCCTCAATGAAAAATTTGCACAATGATACATTCCTCAATGAAAAATTACATGTAGCTAGAATTCTTCATTACTAAATAGTGCCACAAATAGAATATTTAGTGAGTGGGCAACCTAATAAGGTATTTAATTAAGACTGTAGTGGTATAATTAGAACTTTTGAATTTTACTTGTGATTAAAAAGATTAATTTTACATACAATTAAAAAGATTAAAATCTCAAGGAGACACGTGCCACATTATTATATGTTCACATAGAATTTACCCATTAAAATATCTTCATGCAATGTTAAATGATTACGTTAATGATAAAATTTTATAGAAATAATTACACAAAAAGTTTATTTTTAAAGTCTTATTTTAAAATATATTCGTTTTTTGATACATTACGTAAATGTCCATTTTTTTTAAAAAACTACTCGAAATACCTATTTTGTCCTTTTACTATATTTAACATCATTTTCCTTCATTATGATTCATAATTTTGCTTTCTTATTTGTTTATCATTATTGTATCTTTATCTTAATGACTAATTTTTTTTATTATAGTGATAGCTTATTAGTACAATTAAGGATTTTAATAAACATATTTCTTAAGAATGATTAGATTTCTTAGAAACCTACTTTTTTAGTTGTTGTTGTGATAGTTTATTTATTTATTTATTATTATTGGTATTGTTTTAATAGTTAGTTTCCAAATTTTAAATGGATGATGAAATTATATTTTAATGATAATTACTATATCATTATGATGTTTTTTTTTTTTTTATAAAATATGTCATGCTTTTTTTTTCTTTATGGTATTACTATATCATTATGATGTCTTTTTCTTTATGATAATTATCATATCATTATAATTTTTTTTTAGGTTTTAAAATATTTCAAATTTCCTTACAATATCTATTTAATTTTTTTACATGTTTTTTGTGAATTTTAGTTTAATGATCAATTATTTATTATAATGATTGTTTTTCATCTACCATACAGTTAAGAGTCCTTTTTTCTTTATAATAAAGCAAGTAAAATGGTCTTTTTTCTTTTTATAAAAGATTTGTTTTGTTTTACATTTTTTTAGAGATTTTTTCTTTCCTTTTTTAATCAATTATTTATTTTTTTAGTTTCAATTCTTGATGAAAGGGTAATATGGTCTTCATAAGTATCAATTTAGATATTTATGTATAAAAAAATGGATATTTTTTAAATCATAATCTTCAATTTAGACATTCATTTAAACAATCCAATTTAATATTTTGGTGAAAAGAGTACCCCTCAATGAAGTGTTATTTTCCAAATTTGTCATATGTTAAACTTTGTGATAAATTTACCATAAGATATAGCTAATGTCAAATTTATAATTTGACTCTTGTTGGCTTGAATTTTTCACGCAATTTAAAATAATATTTTTATTTAAAACTAAAAGTTAACTTTTACAAGTTGTAAAACATAATAATGATGACAAAAATTAATAATAGATAATGTTATTTTTGTTACTATTAATTTTTTTTGTAATAAATATAGCATTAGAATAAAAAAGGCATTGAGATGGTCTAACGTTTTCATGTGAAGCGCAGATATTGAGATATCGAGATTACCTAATCCGAATTTCTTGTGTATATAAGAAAATAAGTAGCGTTCAAGGAGTTAATCTCAAGGCTGGAAAAAAGTAAATGGAAAAACTTACCAGATCATAAAAAGGCTCATTATGCTCAAAAGTAAAAATCAAAGGGGCATGGGGATGAGGACTTTTTCTTTGTAAGACGGGTTGGCGACAAGAATATCCCACTGAAAAACCGCACAGTTGCCATCCCCAGCTATGATTCTAACAGGCTAGTCGTGATAATATGGAGTATGGCCGTTCAGATATACCGGTAACCCATATTTACCACCGGCATTGCCTCAATCCCCCGACCGTCATTCTTAGCCCCCTTCGAAGCGTCCTAATATGACTCAACCTCCGACTCGTAGCTTCAAGAATGAGTAGCAACTCCGAAACCATAAAACGGGTCAACCGGAAATACCACTTTAACGAAGCAACTGACTAAAGAAAGATGCATATTTAGCCCATGCCAAAAAAAAAAAAAAAGTACTAACTTTTAGGGCCTGCTCTTGTAACAATAGTAACCGAATTCAGCAAATTCAGCTAATTACATTTACTAACTCGGCAGCCGAGCCTATTGCTGCAACCCCACCTCTTTCAAGAAGAGCAAGAGCGAGCTCGCACTCATGCCACCCTCTCAATCCATTTGCCAACGTTCTCAACGTCTTTAGCTTCACTTTTGGAATCCACGCCGGAGCAAAATTCACCATTAAGCCAACCAAACAAGAGACATAAGCTTTCCAAGTGGCGGGATGACAAGCCAGTGCTATTTTCCCATCCAATACCCCAGCCAGAAAGTCCATGTGGTTACCAACGATGCGTGCTCTTTTAGTTAATACCCAGTTTGGCAGTTTGTCATCTAAACACCACATATAAAAGCCCGAAAGAGTCAAGAGATACGCCAAAGCATATCCTTCAACTACGTGAGATACAGCACTCACCTCCCCATGTTTCGTTTCCTTTCCCGAGAGTAACCAGGTTGGGATGGTCTCCCTGTACAGTCCCTCTACTAGCCGAAACCCACCCGATACACAAATGAGAATTGCACCAAGTGTGCCCACCTCCCTTGCCCTCACAGTGGCCAGGCAAAGTGATGCTTGACTGGACTTCAAGCGAGGGTTGTCCGTACTTTCCCATCTCAGAGCTGAGCTCCGAGCAAACTCTGCAACAAGTCTGACAATTACATCGTTGATGTAAAGGACATCCTGTATCAACCGACAAGAGCGAAGGTAAAGAAATCCAGGTGCTACAATAGGATGAACATTACAATCTGCGATAGTGGATCCCAGCAGACCATTCACGCCACTTTGACTGGACAACGATGGGTTTAAAACAGGGACTGATCCAAGAAATGCAGTAAAGCAACTTCTGAGGAGTTGGGCAACACACTCTTTGTTTTGTCTGAATACAGAGCGAGAGAATGAGAAAACGATGAAGTAATGCCAGCGCCGGACCTTTTGGGCCCAAAGACTGCCTACAACAGGAATGCCAGGCCAAGGGCCATTTGAAGCACAACTCTCCAAAGCCGGTCCGGCAACGGCATGGATGTACTCCAGGTTCTTTTCTAGCTTAAAAGTAATGGTTAAACTCACAAATGCAGCCATTGGCAGTGGAAGCATTATTTGCGAAACATCTGCAAGTTGTTGAAAAGGCAAATTAGTATCAAAGGAAAATGCAAAACTAACCGCTCTATACACGTTATACAAAAAGCTCTGCTATCAAACCTTTTAGGTAACTCATGACATCATCCAGATTTTACACTTCGTAGATTTATTGAAAATATGCAAAATCAAGCATTTTATGGTAGTAGAGATCCAAGACACAAAGCTTTCATGCTTTACAATTCTTGAAATATTAATTCCACCGTATTTATTGGAGTTTCAATTTCCTATGCACAACAAATACATTATTCTTCTATAACCTTTTCCCGCTGAGTTATCACTAATTACACTGCGTTTGTAGCTTTGGAGTAATAAACTTGAAAACCAAGGAACTAAGAAAGAAAATAATAGGAAACACGTACCAGAGGGATAGTTTGGAATACTAACACCAGTAGCAGCAAGTATTTCTTTTATTTCAGACTGAACCGAAGGCAGTATCGCTGCTGGACTTGGCCAATCTCTTCCATTCATCGAGACTGATTTCCATACACCACGAGTAATTTCTGCAGAGAAGTAACTAATAATAGCAGCAAGAGACGCAGGCAGAAATTCAACAAGATCTCTCAATCCTGCGACCATTTGAGACCTCGTAAGAAGGTATAAAAGAAGATTATAAATTTGATGGAACTTATTCTCTACGGAGGAGCGAGACTAGATGGGAAAAAAGAAACTGACCAGCAAGAAAAGCGTAATCAAACCTGTTGTCAAGTCCCGAGAGGAAAGGCTTCCATGAGCACAGGCAGTTAAAATTGCCTCGAGAACAAAAGGAATGGCTTCTAGCACCTCCCATGCAGGAACCTGTATGGGTCTCTGAAAGGCATCTTCTCCAGCACTGGTAGAGGAGCCACCGCTGGACGTTGTTGAAGAGTTACCCAATGTAGATCCGCTTTTAGTCATTTTCAAACATATCATGTTTAAGATCTTATTGGCGAGTTGATGGATTGGGTTTTCACTAGAGAGAACAGAAAGTGTTGAAGCTATACAAGATCTGTTTTGCCAATACCAGGATCGTAATTTCGGGTAGGAATGAACATATGTAGCATTATCAGAGACATTTTCAATGTGATCAGGATTGCTGTTTGTTTTGTTCTGAAAAAATACAGTGCGGTTATTATGCAATGACAGCAGATACTCCAGACTAAGCTCACCTCCAACTGCTCTAGCGTGCTCTGTCATGCACTGCTCAAGAGGAGGTCTATAGAACTTCCACAGACGAAGAAGAAAGAGAAATGCTAAAGAAAAAACCATGTAAACGGAGGGATCATCGGCCTTGTTTGACTTGGTGCTTAAGGTAGGTTCAAGCGAACCAAAGACCTCACAAAGTGGCAGTAAATAAGCAGCAACCTCGGGGACCTGTAGGAATTGAAAAAATTTGAAACCACCAGAGTCACCATAAGACCAAGCTTAAAACTAGCAGTACTCAAAATAACGCTTGTATAAACGGTAACTGACAGGTTAATAGTAGAGCCACAGCAGCTAAAAGACTAATGAAGATTTTGACTACTCGTCTGAAGTTATTTTCTTTCTACTGTCTAATTTGAAAAGGCAAAAAAAAAAGCATGGTTTGGTAAATTAAATTTATCTCTTTTTCATCCTTCCATGATGGAAAAGTTATGCAAGCACTAATCCCTCATTCCAGCTTCATTTCAAGTTAAAAAGTTAAAACAAAAATTAAGTTTTCCTTCTTTTACAATTATCCCTGAGATCATTATAAGGACATACGATATAAAGCAATTTATTGTGGAAGTTTATTAACTATGATTACATTACTTGAAATTTCAACGGACACTCTTTTCAGTTGAAGGAAAATTAATTATCAATTTTCCCAGAAGGGTGACATCCAGCTGTGTCTACAACTTAGAAAGTTTTGCCGGCTAAATTGCCGGATAAAAAGTTTTAGGAGGGCAAAAAGGACATAGTTTAAAAGGGCTGAAAGATGAAGTTACCTAACCTCAATAACATCTCAACCAACATTAGTGTATAGCATGCACGCAAACAGGACACACCAACAATAACAAAATACATAAATAACTTGCAACAAAAGTTGATGCCTCCAGCAATCATCTCTCATAAATACATTTTAAAAAAAAGATAGACGCAAGGGTTCTGAAAACTAGTGAATTTGAGAATAGTAGCTGCCGAGCTTCAGAAAAACTAAAGGGTCATTTAAAATTAAACAAATAAAGGGAAAAAACAGCAACGAAACACATCATTTCCTATTTCTTCAATCAATCGGTATCAATGTATAACTTAACGTTTATGGATGTCTATGGATCTCCTGATATCAGAGGAACTACAAGATAAGATCACTCGATACATCAAAATTAAATGAATCACCATTTTATCAAAAAGTGAGGGATGGATTATGTATTATGGCTGCTTGTTAGACAAGGCATGAAACTAAAAAACTGTAATACCAGGAGTATTTAAATCTAAACGGACCAATCGTAAAATAGAATTCACACAAACAAGAGGTTAATTTTGCTTACCACACTGTGCAAAGTAAGTATGTGAACAGTATCGACAGAGGAAGCTCCATAAAGGATGGCACTCAGCATCGACATGCAATCAACCAGGTGACTTCTTTCCCCATTATAATTGGGAGGTATGGGAGGGGAAAGAAGCTTGACCACATAGCGCACCACATGTTCCTGCCAGAAAACAGGTGACGTTATGAATCTAACAATGGGTTTCTCAAAGGAGGAGCGGAAGGCTAACTAGAGTTGAAATCCTCTTTAAAAATCTAATCCGGAATTACTTCCTGGCTTTTAACCAAAAACAAAAAAACAAAACGAAACAAAACAAAATGAAACAAAAATACAAACATCAAGTTTTGGTAAAATCTAAAGTGTGGTGATTTCAACACAAAGTAATAAACATGCTATAACTGGATGTATTCAGAGAAAAAAAATTTCTACAATTGGACACAAATTCTAGAATCCAGTGCAAAATATTTTCTAAGAAATGGCCTTTAGCATCATGAAACATGTGCAAGATACGTCAGGACATTTCAAAGTTCAAATTCTGTAAGAGTGACAGCAGGGCAGGGAGGAAGTACTGAGTAATAATCTCATATAATGCTAGCAATGCTCATCATTTCAGTCTTAGAGCCAACAAAGTTGAATACAGCTTTTTGGAAGGAAAAAAACTAAAAACTAAAATTAAAATATTAAAATATGGAGACCAAACGACAAATATTGAATGATATTCTACATATAGGTCAGTGTATCCATATATTGGAGAAATTAGTAAATGAAATAAGCTCAAACGTAAAAGAAAAAAGTTACTAAAACGAAGGAACGATTCTAGATCTTGCATCTTTTTCATAACATAAGTTAAGAGACATGAAAATTGCAAAGCAGAAGCCAGGACACCGTAGTGTCACGATAGCAGTATAGCACCCTCATTATAATTGGTCAGCTGCAAGATAACTTCGACATTGGAAACAAAATACCACCCAAAATAAATAAAAAATAAAAAACAATAAAAAAAGAGGTTTACTCCTTTACTTTTAAAATAGAATCTTCCTTTGAATAAAAATACCCGATGAGATTCTGAAACATAAAAAGCAAGGATATGAAGCATTTCTGTGCAATATGATACGAAAACAAGAAAAACTTGCACCGAGAAACTATACATATCAACACATCATTATTGTACCTGAATGTTCCATCCGCTTCTCAGAGATGCACCACAGAGAATTTTCGCTGCAGCTGTCTTCTCCACCTCTGATCCATGTAGTGCAATCTGATACATCTTCTCTATCTCTGCTAAACTTGAAAATGAGAACAAAAGAAAATCAATGAGTAGCAAATTTCTTGTTTACAGCTAGAAGTACGGAGGGTTTTAATTATACCTTGAAGCAGGAGTTGTCACAAGGGCATTTATTAAGGATCCACTCAAAGGCGCTCCTTCTAAAAATGTTGACCAAGGAGACTTTTGAATTGGTGATGTATCTGACGATGAGATTGCTGATGCAGGCACATAACCAGGCCAAAAATATGCTGAAGTGTCAACTAAACTTCTTGCAATGCAAGCCTCCACGATAAGGTGTCTCATGTTTCCACCTGAAAGCTTATATGGATTAGTTGCATAATTACACCGATAGACCCTGTGACATGAAGACTAGATAAGATCAAAACTAAAACCATACAGTTCAAAACAGACCCAATTTTGTAAATCCCTGGCCATGACTTCCATAATCAACACGTTCTTTTTCGTTTCTGGAACTCTGTACAAATAGAGCAGCTTTTGAAAGTGCAATATTAGCAGCAGCAGCAACTGACGGAGGAGGGCATAAGAGGGCAGGAAACTGTCCAAGAACTTGGAGGGAGGAAACTAATCCATGTTTCCTTGGAAAAAGAGTCTTCCCACTCATACCATGTCCATAACCAGTCTCATATCCAGACATCATAGTTGCCGGATGAGAGGAGGACAACATTTGGGTCTCATCCTTCAGAACCTTAGCAATGGCCAAAGGGACAATAGACAAAAGGACACAAAGACGAGCCTCAAGGTGGGGAATTGGGCCTTCAAGAGGTTCGCGCTCCTAAGAGTTAGAAAGGAGAAGCAAGTAATCGTCAATTCAATGTACTTCTTTTTTTCTTTCCAAGAAAAAAAGCTAAAGTAGAGAAATCTCAACTCGTTGAACAAGCCGAAGGGCTGAAAGCCAGAGAGCAAGGAAGGTTTCTTGCCACGTTGTCTGGTTAATTGTTTGGAGTGTTACACATGCCTCTGCATTTAGGTCAGCAAAATCGCAAAAAAATTAATTAATTAAAAAATGTAGTAGTTTCTTCCCATATTTCCCTCGTTTAAACAAACAATTGGACAACTACGGACGAAAGTGAGCAAGAAATAAATTCATCACTCTTGAAACGTTTACCTGAAAGCACATCAATAGCTGATTTAATTGGAAGTTGCTTTCCATCAATTATGTGTTCCAGGTAAATATCTAGAGAAATCCAGCAAGCAGAATGACAAGATTTAAAATTGCCAAGAGAAACTGTTTTGAATGATTCATTAACAACAAGCGTTCCAATAAGCTGTCGCTTGTCTAACCGGAGTTCATAATCGACAACTCTTTGGATGTTGGCCGAAAATCTTTCCAATAATTGTATTGCAGGCTTCAAATCCGAGGACGCCAACCTATGGGCTTTAAGAAGCTCTAGTCTATGCAGGAGACCATTGAACTTTTCTGGCCTAGAAAAAGAAGATACAGGAAAATATTTGCCAATCAATGCTCGGATGGATATCCAAATACATTTCTTGCATACCAAAACTCAAGTGTGGGCATGATCGAAAAGCCGCACGAGAACTTTAATAAAACTCCATTTGGATCATAGGTCAAAACCCACAATTCAAACAGTAAATTTATATTTTTTGGGGGGAGAAAACACAGTAGAAAAAAGTTTGAAAAGCGTGTCAAAAACAGGGTGCCAAATTCGAGGAATATGCTGGCTTCATTCCCTTCAAAATAACAAAGGCAAATAGTTTTAAGTTATATCTCACATGGGCTACAAGATTTCTACAATGTAAAAGCAAAGTTGATACAATACTACTAGTAGTTAGCATAATTCAACCTCACGCCATAAAGATTAGTGAAAGCAACGAGAAATCAAGTGCCTATTTGCAAAATAAAATAAAACAGAAAGAGGCATAAATGATGCATATGATATGAGGAATTGCAGGCGTACATGTTGAAGTGAACAAGACGAAGTAGTAGCACAGCTTTTCGGCCTTCTAATAGTTTTCCCAGTATATCCAAGGCCTTTAAAGAATTCCTGCTCCTCATCTCACCGCGATGTTCTTTTCTTCCCAAATTATGACTTTCTGTGGAATCTATGTCCATATCATCGCGGTCAGTACTTACAAATGCTAAACTTGATTCATCCAAAGACGACTTTTGTACTCCCCAATCATCTAATATGCTATCAATCAAACCTACGACAACACTGAAAAAGAACAACACGAATACATGCCCAAGCTCCAAGGTAGGAACATCGTATGTTTGAGAGAGTTGAAGAGCATGATCAACAGATCTTACTATCCTGTCATACAGAAAAACAATTGTTAGTAAAACTAACATTGGTCCACTTTCTAAGCAAGAAGTCCTTAGTTCGAACCCCCATAATTGCACTCCCCAAAATTATCCACAATGATCCTTTAATATGTTTCAGGATTATAATATACATGTGTTGGAACTTCAAATTAATACTTCCCCCAAACGAGAGCAGGAGTGTTTGAATATAAAACTAATGTTGGCCCACCTCCTAATAGCTTAGGCTTAGTCCACTGACTTGTTTGCCAAGCATTGTAATCACTCGTTCGCATTAAATAAATAACAACACACCAATCTTTCTAGTTATCTCATCATTGCAAACAGATAATTGGAAGCATATTACTCCCTTAAGAAATGACCATATATAACATAATTTAAACCCACTAGTCAAATCAAAGGCATACGAAAAGATAAACTTGGAGAAACAAAAGCCTAAGAAAACAAATAAACAGAGAAATAAATAAATACACACACACACACACACACAAGGACGAAGCTAAAGAGGTCCAGGGGGAGCTCAAGCCCCCCCTAAACTTTTTCCTTTTTCCTTTTCCCTTTTTAGCGCACATATTTATATATGAATTCACAAATAAACCCCCGAAGCCCCTCTTTCTTCTTTTTAGTCCCCCCACCCTAAACAATTACAGCATCATCAAATACACTATTTTTACTCTTTTTTTTTTTTTTTTCTCTTTTTTTTGAAACTAAACTTAGCATTAACATTAACAATTACACCAGAAAAATATCTTATATTTTCCTATCAAACAATTAACGGCTTAAGATTGCATTTAAATCTTCATTTAAAATTAGCCACCTCACACTAACTCTTGGCTTCGTCACTGTATATGTGTATATAGATTAATATATATATATATATATATATACATATATATATACGTAAGGGCAAGGATGAAGAAACAAACTTTTCTATGGAGGCATGTGGTGGCAGCGGAGCAAAAGAAAGCCCATATCGGCTCAGAAG
>JAFMPE010009997.1:0-12194 GCA_024759925.1 Ficus religiosa | reverse complement strand
TTTTTTCCTTCAAATCTTAGTCGGTCAGACCAGACCAGACGTCCAGACCAGACCAGACCAGACCAGACCAGACCAGAGCCAGAGCCAGAGGGCACGTCGCCGTGGAGAGTAGAAAATTTGTCAAAAGCCTTTTTGTTGTTGGTGATGCCACTGCTTAATTATTTTATTATATTTGCTTGACAAAGATTTTTTTTGTTTTGTTTTGTTTTTTTTTTTTAAATAACTTTTTTGTGTTTTGATTGATAAGCATATTAGAAGATTATTCTTATAAAATATAATACAATTTTTTTTTTCTCTTTGGAAATGACTTTTTTGTGTTTTGATTGGCAAGCGTATTAAAAGATTATTCTTAGAGTATAAAACATGATTTTTTTTTTTTTTTTTTTTTGGGGGAAGGGGAAGTGCTACGATATCATATTGGGGAGAAATTTTATAATTGGATGCCAATAGAGTTGTAAATATGGGCCGGATTAAGCGAGTCGATACAAAACCCGTAATTTTGGCCCTAGGGGGGTCCAGTCTGGCCCGTTACATGTTGGACCCGTCCTTGGCCCAGTGCAATCATTAAATTCGAGTTGCGCCTATGTTTTGAGCCCGGTCGGACTTGCTTATTTAGCCTGCTTGATCGAGCCGCTCGAAGCCCGGCCCACAACCTACTTTTTTTTTTTTTACAACATATTATATTGATGTGTTTGTAAATTTTGTATTCTAAATCATTTAAAATATATAGTAATTTATATTTTTCCTAATGCGGGTAGTGTAGGCAACTAGGCCTTTTTTTAATTATGAAGTACTTAAAATCTAATTATGTATTCTTAACGTTACACTCCTTTTCATTTATGAAGATAGAAGATTTTACAATTACTTACTTATCTTGTCTAATGTATTTCTTTTATCTTTTACAAAATGTTTTTTAAAGCCCATTTACCCAGCCCGAATTTAAGCCCCGGGCATTAGGGCCGAACCAGGCTTATAATTTCAAAGTTTTGATGGGCCAACTTGGCCCGCCAATTGATTGGACAGGGCCCGGCCCAATTTTCCCTCTCTATCAGTTAGGTCCGATCCGGGCTGGCCTGAATCGGATTGCCCAAATTTACAGGACTAGGTACCAATAGAGGATTTTTTTTAATTTTTATTTTTTTTGCTTGTAATCCTTGTAAATTATTTATAAAAAACCAATTATAATAAATAAATTTTTATTAATAATGAAGTTTTAAAAATGTTTGAAGTATATAATAATTTCATTACATAAACAAAAGATTTATTAAGTAAATGTCATGTCTATAATACGTAAATAAATTATTTATTTCATAAATTTATTATTATTGTTAATTATTTTAAATATTTTAAAAACCTATTATTTACTTTAATTATTTTCTGATACTTCAATTGTTTTCGAAAAAAATACTATTGACTTCTTTCTTCTTTTATCAATTAAAGTTTGTATACTTTTTTGTGAGGGTAAAAACGTGATTTTCTATTTTGTGAATAAGAAGCGGGGATATTTGAATTATTATGCATGTTATCACATACTTCGATATTGTACTATACCATGCAAATAAACACTTGAAAAATCTTTTGTTTTTATTTTCAATGTATTACATAGGAAACTTTTTTTACTTAATTTTTTTTAGCATTTTATTTTGAGCACGTAATCAGTTCCTCCTAGTTGATCCATACAAAAGGATTGTTCAATTGAAGCATCTTTAACCATAAATTTACTATCCATTATGTATTCATTTTTTATGAGAATAATTTTATTCATCTTATCCCAAGTTACATCTTTATTTTATTTTTTACATGCAAGATTGATGAAATTGAATTCTACCCCATGTTCCATTTTATTTATCGTTTGACCTTTTCCTTTAATTATCTAAATTTATCCCCCCATAATTATGCATGATCAAACATAAATGACAAGATTTTACTGAATAAAATCAAAAAGGTAGAAAGTATTATTGACAGATTGAATTATTCAAGAATTATAATACCACCCACCACCATGAGCATCCGCCACACCAGAGTATCGTGAGACATCCAACATGATTATTACACCGGTGTCCGTTTAAAATTCTGACCCGATATACATAAAGGTAAACTCTTCCGTCGTTTATGATTTTCATGTTTTGACTCTAAATTTAATATTATTTTGATACTATTTGCATGAATGTTCTTTAGATTCGAATCCTTAATGAAGCAATTCAATCATTGTGTCTCATAAGTGGGCAACATCGAACTCGCCCCTACCAGAGTTCTATTCAAAATACAAACACTATACATATTCTTAAATTTAAAGATGTAAATGCTTGACAATTTCTAGGGGGAAAAAAAATGCTTGACAATTTACGGGTTGTACTCTTCTTCTCTCTCTTTTCTTCAAAAAATTTTGTAATTGGAACCTTTTGTTACAGCATTAACAGGTAATATTGAGATCCTTCTTCTACTACTTTTGTTTATGAAAAAAAAATATATCATTAATAGTGTTTGAGTTGCATCGAGTAAGAGAGATTAGATCCCCGCTCGGACCAAGGCATAATTTTTACTTGTTCAAATAACAATTAAGGTGAAGCAGGATCAAGAACAAAAAATCTCTTTATAATAAAGAGATTCATTTTGCAAGTTCGTATTACGGGTATCGGACTAATGACATATACAATAATTGAATTCTCGACGTAGATGCTATATAATTTGTTCTCATCCTTAAGAGACTATGAGTGTAATAGGAGAGATTAAAATTTTCATTTCTTATTTATTTTTAATATTAAAAGTTAACTTTCACAAGATCTAAAACATAGTAATGAGGACAAAAAGTAAAAATAAATCATGTTATTATTTATTTTTTGCAATAAGCCATTGGCATGGTCTAGCGTTTTCATGCGAGTACATGACGAAAAAGCAGTACGACAGCTTGGCCCCTTTTTATTATTATTATTTTTTTTTTCGGGGGAAGAAGGCACGAGAATAATTCCAGTTGCTCATAACATTCGAAGGTGAAATTGATAGGCAGTCATGTAATATTATGTTGGGAAAGAACGTAATTTAAAAAGAATTGTAGACGTTTTCCAAGACAAGAATATCATTAAAACTGCTGAAAAAAATAATAGAAGAAGAAAAGGGGCAAAAAAAAAAAAAGCACAAATGGTTTTTTGAGAGAGATTACCCAATCCCAATTTCTTGTATATATAAGATGCAGTGACCTCTTTCGGAAGAAAAATAAGAAGCATTCAAGGAGTTAATCTTGAGGCTGGAAAAAAGGAAACGAAAAAAAATTCCTAGATCAGAAAAAGGCTCACTCTGCTCAAAAGTAGAAATCAAAGGGTTGTGTGGGGACGGGGACTTTTGTTTTGTAAGACGGGTTGGCAACAAGATTATCCCACCGAAAACCCGCACAGTTGCCATCCCCGGTTATGATTCTAACGGGCTAGCCGTGATAATATGGAGTATGGCCGTTCAGGCATACCGATAACCCATAAACACCACCGGCATTGCCTCAATCCCCTGACAGTCATTCTTAGCCCCCTTCGAAGCTTCCTAATATGACTCAACCTCCGACTCATAGCTTCAAGAATGAGTAGCAACTCCGTAACCGCAAAACCGGTCAAGCAGAAATACCACTTTGACAAAGCAACTGACTAAAGGAAGATACATATTTAGCCCATCCAAAAAATATAAAGTACTAACTTGTAGGGCCTGCTCTTATAACAACAGTAACCGAATTCAGCATCCTAGTTCAAAATTTAGCTAATTACATTTACCAATTCGGCAGCGGAGCCTATGGCTGCAACCCCACCTCTTTCGAGAAGAGCGAGAGCGAGCTCACACTCATGCCACGCTCTCAATCCACTTGCCAACGTTCTCAAGGTCTTTAGCTTCACTTCTTGAATCCACGCCGGAGCAAAATTCACCATTAAGCCAACCAAACAAGAGACGTAGGCTTTCCAAGTGGCGGGATGACAAGCCAGTGCTATTTTCCCTTCCAATACATCAGCCAGAAAGTCCATGTGGTTACCAACGATGCGTACTCTTTTAGTTAATACCCAGTTTGGCAGTTTGTCATCTAAAGTCCACATAAAAGAGCCTGAAAGAACCAAGAGATACGCCAAAGCATATCCTTCAACTACGCGAGATATGGCACTCACCTCCCCATGTTTCGTTTCCTTTCCCGAGAGTAACCAGGTTGGGATGGTCTCCATGTACAGTTCCAGTACCAGCCGAAACCCACCCGCTACACAAATGAGACTTGCACCAAGTGTGCCCACCTCCCTTGCCCTCACAGTGGCCAGGCAAAGTGATGCTTGACTAGACTTCAAGCGAGGGTTGTCTGTACTTTCCCATCTCAAAGCTGTGCTCCGAGCAAACTCTGCAACAAGTCTGACAATCACATCGTTGACGTAAAGGACATCCTGTATCAACCGACAAGAGCGAAGGTAAAGAAATCCAGGTGCTACAATAGGATGAACATTACGATCTGCGATAGTGGATCCCAGCAGACCATTCACTCCACTTTGACAGGACAACGATGGGCTTGAAACAGGGACTGATCCAAGAAATGCAGTGAAGCAACTTCTGAGGAGTTGGTCAACACACTCTTTATTTTGTCTGAATACAGCGAGAGAGCACGAAAAAACAATGAAGTAATGCCAGCGCCGGACCTTTTGGGCCCAAAGACTGCCTACAGCAGGAATGCCAGCCCAAGGGCCATTTGAAGCACAACTTTCTAAAGCCGGCCCAGCAACGCCATGGATGTACTCCAGGTTCTTTTCTAGCTTAAAAGTAATAGTTAAACTCACAAGCGCAGCCATTGGCAGTGGAAGCATTATTTGCGAAACATCTGCAAGTAGTTAAAAAGGCAAATTAGTACCAAAGGAAAATGCAAAACTAACTGCACAATACACGTTATACAAAAAGTTCGGCCATCAAGCCTTTTAGGTAACTCACAGCATCATCCAGATTTTACCCTTTGTAGATTTATTGAAAATATGCAAAATCAAGCATTTTATGATAGTACAGATCCAAGACACAAAGCTTTCATGGCTTACAATTCTTGAAATATTAATTACACTGTATTTATTGGAGTTTCAATTTCCTATGCACAACAAATACATTATTCTTCTATAACCTTTTCCCGCTGAGTTATCACTAATTACACTGCGTTTGTAGCTTTGGAGTAATAAACCTAAAAACCAAGGAACTAAGAAAGAAAAGAATAGGAAACACGTACCAGAGGGATAGTTTGGAACACTAACACCAGTAGCAGCAAGTATTTCTTTCATTTCAGACTGAACCAATGGAAGTATCGCTGCTGGGCTTGGCCAATCTATTCCATTCATCAAGACTGATTTCCATACACCACGAGTAATTTCTGCAGAGAAGTAACTAATAATAGCAGCAAGAGATGCAGGCAGAAATTCAACAAGATCTCTCAATCCTGTGACCATTCGAGACCTCGTAAGAAGGTATATCAATAAAAGAAGATTATAAATTTGATGGAACTTATTCTTTAGGGAGGAGCAAGACTAGATGGGGAAAAAAAAGAAAATGACCAGCAAGAAAAGCGTAATCAAACTAACCTGTTGTCAAGTCCCGAGAGGAAAGCCTTCCATGAGCACAGGCAGTTAAAATCGCCTCGAGAACAAAAGGAATGGCTTCTAGCACCTCCCATGCAGGAACCTGTATGGGTCTCTGAAAGGCATCTTCTGCGGCACTGGTAGAGGAGCCACTGCTGGACGTTGTTGAAGAGTTACCCAATGTAGATCCACTTTTAGTCATTTTCAAACATATCATGTTTAAGATCTTATTGGCGAGTTGATGGACGGGGCTTTCACTAGAAAGAACAGAAAGTGTTGAAACTATACAAGATCTGTTTTGCCAATACCAGGATCGTAATTTCGGGTAGGAATGAACATATGTAGCATTATCAGAGACATTTTCAATGTGATCAGGATTGCTGTTTGTTTTGTTCTGAAAAAATACAGTGCGGTTATTATGCAATGACAGCAGATACTCCAGACTAAGCTCACCTCCAACTGCTCTAGCGTGCTCTGTCATGCACTGCTCAAGAGGAGGTCTATAGAACTTCCACAGACGAAGAAGAAAGAGAAATGCTAAAGAAAAAACCATGTAAACGGAGGGATCATCAGCCTTGTTTGACTTGGTGCTTAAGGTAGGCTCAAGGGAACCAAAGGCCTCACAAAGTGGCATCAAATAAGCAGCAACCTCGGGGACCTGTTGTATTGAAAAAAAAATTTAAAACCACCAGTCACCATGAGACCAAGCTTAAGACCAGCAATACTCGAAAATAACCATTGTATAAGAAAGAATCAAAACTGACAGGCTAATAGTAGAGTCGCAGCAGCTAAAACACTAATAAAGATTTTGACTACTCGTCTGAAGTTATTTTCTTTCTACTTTCTAATTTGAAGAGGCAAAATTAAGAACACGGTTTAAAATGGTAACTAAATTTCTCTTTTTCATTGTTCCATGATGGAAATGTTATGCAAGCACTAATCCCTCATTCCAGTTCCTTTCAAGTTAAAAAGTTTAAACAAAAATTAAGTGTTTCCATCTTTTACAATTATTCCCGAGATCATTCAAGGAAATACAAGAAAAGGCAAGTTATTGTGGAAGTTTACATGAACTATGATTACATTACTTGAAATTCCAACGGACAATCTGTTCAGTTAAAGGAAAATTAATTATTGATTTTCCCGGAAGGGCCCCATACATCCAGCCCTTTGTCTACAACTTAGAAAGTTTTGCTGGCTAAATTGCCAAGATAAAAAAATTTTAGGAGGCCAAAAAGGACATAGTTTAAAGGGCTGAAAGAGCAATTTAACTAACCTAAACAAAATCCCAACCCGCATTATTGTATAGCATGCGTGCAAACAGGCACACACCAAAAAAAACAAAAAATATAAATAACTTACAACTAAAATCGATGCAACCAGCAATTATCTCTAATTATTAAAAAAATATTTTAAAAAAAAATCATAGACAAAAGGGTTCTGAAAACTAGTGAAATTGAGAATAGCTGCAGCTGATGAGCTTCAGAAAAACTAAAGGGTCAATAAAAATTAAATAAATAATTAAATAAAGGGAAAAAACAGCGAAGAAACGCATCATTTCCATTTCTAAAATCAATAGGTATCAACGAATAACTTAACGTCTATGAATGTCTATGGATCTCCTAATACCAGAGGTGCTATAAGATAAGATTACTCGATACATCAAAATTAAAAAAATCACCATTTTATCAAAAAGTGAGAGATGGTTATGTATCATGGCTGCTTCTTACGCAAGGCATGAAACTAAAAACTGTAATACTAGGAGAAGTATTTAAATGGACCAAACGTAAAATAGACTTCACGGAAACAAGAGGTTAATTTTGCTTACCACACCATGCAAAGTAAGTATGTGAACAGTATCGACAGAGGAAGCTCCATAAAGGATGGCACTCAGCATCGGCATGCAATCAACCAGGTGACTTCTTTCTCCATTATAATTGGGAGGTACGGGCGGGGAAAGAAGCTTGACCACATAGCGTACCACATGTTCCTGCCAGAAAACAGGTGACGTTATGAATCTAACAATGGGCTTCTCAAAGGAGGCGCAGAAGGCTATACTAGAGTTGAAATTCTCTTTAAAAATCTAATCCGGAATTAATTCCTGGCTTTTAACCAAAAAAAAAAAAAAACAAAATGAAACATTATAAAACAAAAATACAAACATCACGTTTTGGTAAAATCTAAGAGTGGTGATTTCAACACCAAGTAATAAGCATGCTATAACTGGATTTATTCAGAGAAAAATATATATATATATTCTACAATTGGACACAAATTCTAGAATCTAGTGCAAAATATTTTCTAAGAGATGGCCTTTAGCATCAAGAAACATGTGCAAGATATGCTAGGAGATTCCGAAGTTCAATTCTGTAAGAGTGACAGCAGGGCAGGGAGGAAGTACTGGGCAATAATCTGATATAATGCTAGCAATCCTCATCATATCAGTCTTAGCGCCCACAAAGTTGAATACAGCTTTTTGGGGAAAAAAATTAAAATTAAAATTAAAATATTAAAATATGGAGAAATGACCAAACGACAAATATTGAATGGTGTTCTACATTTAGGTCAGTGTATCCATATATTGGAGAAATTAGTAAATGAAGTAAGCTCAAACGTAAAAGAAAAAAGTTAATTAAACGAAGGAACAATTCTAGATCTTGCATCTTTTTCATAAGAAAACTAAATTGATAATGTAATCAAATACAAAGAAAAGAGAATGAGCAATCCTCAAAGAACAAAAAGAAAGCTAAAATAAACAAAACACAAGCAAGGACATGTAAAACTTGCATTTTCAAACAAATGTAACTTAAGAGACATGAAAATTGCAGAGCAGAAACCAGGACACTGTAGTGTCACGATAGCAGTATAGCATCCTCAATAATTGGTCAGCTACAAGATAACTTCCACATTAAAAGCAAAATACCCAATATGAAAAATAAAAAAAATAAAAAATAAACAGTTACTCCTTTGCTATTAAAATAAAATTTTCTATAAAATAAAAATAACTGATGTGATTCTCAAACAGATAAAGCAAGGATTAAAAACACTTCTGTGCAATTGGATACGAAAACAAGAAAAACTTGCACCGAGAAACTATACATATCAACACATCATTATTGTACCTGAATGTTCCATCCGCTTCTCAGAGATGCACCACAAAGAATTTTCGCTGCAGCTGTCTTCTCCTCCTCTGATCCATGTAGTGCAATCTGATACATCTTCTCTGTCTCTGCTAAACTTGAGAATGAGAACAAAAGGAAATCAACGAGCAGCAAATTTCTTGCTTACAGTTGGAACCACGGAGGGTTTTAATAGTACCTTGAAGCAGGAGTTGTGACAAGGGCATTTATTAAGGATCCACTCAAAGGAGCTCCTTCTAAAAATGTTGACCAAGGAGACTTTTGAATTGGTGATGTATCTGACGATGAGATTGCTGATGCAGGCACATAACCAGGCCAAAAATATGCTGAAGTGTCGACTAAACTTCTTGCAATGCAAGCCTCCACGATAAGGTGTCTCATGTTTCCACCTGAAAAAGCAAATATGAATTAGTTGCATGATTACACCAATAGACCCTGTAACATATAGTAACTTGGTAAGATCAAAACTAAACCATACAGTTCAAAACAGACCCGATTTTGTAAATCCCTGACCATGACTTCCATAATTAACACGTCCTTTTTCGTTTCCGGAACTATGAACAAATCGAGCAGCCTTTGAAAGTGCAATATTAGCAGCAGCAACAACTGACGGAGGCGGGCATAAGAGGGCAGAAAACTGTCCAAGAACCTGGAGGGAGGAAACCAATCCCTGTTTCCTTGGAAGAAGAGTCTTCCCACTCATACCCTGTCCATCACCAGTCTCATATCCAGACATCATAGTTGCCGGATGAGAGGAGGACAACATTTGGGTCTCATCCTCCAAAACCTTAGCAATGGCCAAAGGGACAATAGACAAAAGGACACAAAGACGAGCCTCAAGGTGGGGAACTGGGCCTTCAAGAGGTTCGCGCTCCTAAGAGTTAGAAAGGAGAAGCAAGTAATCGTCAATTCAATGTACTTCTTTTTCTCTTTCCAAGAAAAAAAGCTAAAGCAGAGCAATCTCAACTCGTTGAACAAGCCGAAGAGCTGAAAGCCAGAGAGCAAGGAAGGTTTCTTGCCATGTTGTCCGGTTAATTGTTTGGAGTGTTACACATGCCTCTGCATTTAGGTAAGCGAAATCGGAAATAAATTAATTAATTAAAAAATGTAGTAGCTTCTTCCCATATTTCCCTTGTTTAAACAAACAATTGTACAACCATGGACAGAAATGAGCAAGAAATAAATTCATCACTCTTGAAACGTTTACCTGAAATCACATTAATAGCTGATTTAATTGGAAGTTGCCTTCCATCAATTATATGTTCCAGGTAAATATCTAGAGAAATCCAGCAAGCAGAATGACAAGATTTAAAATTGCCAAGAGAAACTGTTTTGAATGATTCATTGACAACAAGCATTCCAATAAGATGGCGCTTGTCTAACCGGAGTTCATAATCGACAACTCTTTGGATGTTGACCGAAAATCTTTCCAATAATTGCATTGCAGGCTTCAAATCTGAGGACGCCAACCTATGGGCTTTAAGAAGCTCTAGCCTATGCAGGAGACCATTGAACTTTTCTGGCCTAGAAAAAGAAGATACAGGAAAATATTTTTCAATCAAGGCTCTGATGGATTTCCAAATACATTTTATGCATACCAAAATGCGAGCGTGGGCATGATCGAAAAGTCTAACGAGAACTTTAATAATCCATTCAGATCATAGGTCAAGACCCACAATTAAAACAGTAAATTTATATTTTTTTGGGGAGAAAACACAGTAGAAAAAAGTTTGAAAAGTGTGTCCAAAACAAGGTACCAAATTTGAGGAATATGCTAGCTTCATTCCCTTTAAAAATAACAAAGACAAATAGTAAAAAGTTACATCTCACAGAGGCTACAAGATTTCTTTAACGTAAAAGTAAAGTTGATACAATACTACCAGTAGTTAGCATAATTCAACCTCAGAACACATCTATGATATTTGTTAAAAACTAAATTTGCATGCACAGCCTTCCTTATTATGGGGCATGAAAAATTAGAATGCGTTGCAGTTGTCTTACCACTGCAAGCCATAAAGATTAGTGAAAGCAACGAGAAATCAAGTGCCTATTTGCAAAATAAAATAAAACAGAAAGAGGCATAAATGATGCATATGATATGAGGAATTGCAGGCGTACATGTTGAAGTGAACAAGACGAAGTAGTAGCACAGCTTTTCGGCCTTCTAATAGTTTTCCCAGTATATCCAAGGCCTTTAAAGAATTCCTGCTCCTCATCTCACCGCGATGTTCTTTTCTTCCCAAATTATGACTTTCTGTGGAGTCTATGTCCATATCATCGCAGTCAGTACTTACAAATGCTAAACTTGATACATCCAAAGGCGACTTTTGTGCTCCCCAATCATCTAATATGCTATCAATCAAACCTACGACAACACTGAAAAAGAACAACACAAATACATGCCCAAGCTCCAGGGCAGGAACATCATACATTTGAGAGAGTTGAAGGGCATGATCAACAGATCTTATTATCCTGTCATAAAGAAAAACAATTTTTAGTAAAACTAACATTGGCCCACGTTCTAACTAACATGGTATCGTAGCAAGAAGTCCTCAATTCGAACCCCCATAATTGCACTCCCCAAAATTATCTGCAATGATCCTTTAACATTTTTAGGGATTATAATATACAAGCATTGGGTCTTCCAATTAATACTCCCCCAACATGAGAGCAGGAGTGTTTGAATATAAAACTATGGTTGGCCCCCACACAAGAGCAAGAGTGTTTGAATATAAAACTAATGTTGGCCCGCCTCCTAATAGCTTAGGCGTTGTAATCACTCGTTCGGATTAAATAAAGAACAAAATGCCAACCATTCTAGTTATCTCATCATTCCAAACAGATAATTGGAAGCATATTACTCCCTAAAGAAATGACCATATATATCATAATTTAAACCCACTAGTCAAATCAAAGGCATACGAAAAGATAAACTTGGAGAAACAAAAGCCTAAGAAAACAAATAAACAGAGAAATAAATAAATAAATAAATATAAATATATATATATATACAAGGACGAAGCTAAAGAGGTCCAGGGAGAGCTCAAGGCCCCCTCGCCCCAAAACTTTTTCCTTTTTCCAAAAAGCCCACATTTTTTAATATGAATTCACATATAAACCCCCGAAGCCCCTCTTTCTTCTTTTTAGTCCCCCAACCCTAAACAATTACAGCATCATCAAATACACTACTTTTACTCTTTTTTGTTTTTTTCCTTTTTTTAAAACTAAACTTAGCATTAACATTAACAATTACACCAGAAAAATATCTTATATTTTCTCTCAAACAATTAACGGCTTAAGATTGCATTTGAATCTTCATTTAAAATTAGCCCCCTCACACATAACTCTTGGCTTCGTCACTGTATATGTGTATATAGATTAATATATATGTATGTATGTATGTATGTAAGGGAAAGGATGAAGAAACAAACTTTTCTATGGAGGCATGTGGTGGCAGCGGAGCAAAAGAAAGCCCATATCGGCTCAGAAG
>JAFMPE010009996.1:0-24715 GCA_024759925.1 Ficus religiosa | reverse complement strand
CAAACCACGTCCACTCATTTGCTTGGCTAAGAACCTAACTACTTGGCTCAATGAGGACCACCCATTTCTTGGACCATCTTTCTAGAGCTTTTATTTGAACTCTACGACTTAAATCCAATTACATATTAGCCCAAAAATCAAGTTTATTATTCAACACAGAATCCCAAAAGACATTGAAATTTTGCAAAGAAAAAATAGAAAAAGCGAACCCATTTAACGTCCTATATATATATATATATGTATTACTTTGCTGAAGAACCAATGGTTTTCTTGTTTGAAGAATGCAAACAAACCGACTCTCCATAACAATGCAACTTCTTTGAAGAATCAATGGTTTCCTTGTTTGACACACTCCAAATCTGCAATCAAACTGGCTCACCTCCAAATTCCTAGGAAACAAACTCTGATTTCCACGCAACATAAAAATGAGAAAGTCAAAAACAGTATACTAAGTCATTTTAAGCGGAAGCTGGCGCAATTTAACAGCAGCATATGTACATCATCAATAATGGACCATCGTCATTAACCGTTAATCTAGAGCATCGATGGCGCTTCTTCCGTACCTATTTGAGAATAGCCAGAGGAAAACAGTAAAAGGAACATATTTCCTCCTGAAGCATTGTTTTCAACAAATGGCCGTGTGTAGACATCAACGCAAAAACCAGACCTGGTGGTTTTCCGATGGCCAAATCTGGGCTCAAAGAATGCAACGAGCGTCACCCGAGATGCAAAGAAGGCGAGAGAGAGCTTTAATACTCCTGAAAGATTTATGTGCCTTTTGACAAGAGCAATGTTTTACAGGCGAAAATAACAAGAATGTGTACTTGCTATCAGTGATGGCCTTAAGAAAGATTAACGAGCGTCTAGTAATCTATACATGTGCTTTTCTAATTTTCTTTACGGTCGCTTTTCCCGGGGAGGCAAAAAAAAAAAAAAAAAAAGGCATGCCTTTTCACTGCAACTTCGTGTCCTCTGTTTGAAGATTACATGTTATCTGGCATGTCTCCCATCCCTATATTGCTTTCTTCCCTTCCACAAGGTTTAAAGAGGATAAAATGGCACAAAAAATCTTCAGTACATAATATTCCGTAGGGGAGAAGGACAAACTACGACAAGTGTAAAATATTAAGTTGAATAATGAAGATTTTCTTATAAACCCGTTTTTCATCGATCCGAAAACCAGATCTCAGAAATTTAAGACTTTATTCTACAAATCAAGAAAAAGGTATGGAATGACATCTATAATTCGATAGAAACAAAACCAAATAATATAAAGGAAACCGAAAATGCGTTGTCTCTATTCAATTATTTAATTTTATGCAGGAGGCCACACAACAAGCCACCGGATGGGATAATGTAGCTTATAAACAAGAAAGAGCCCACGGAATAATCCACAATTGACAAACATGTCCATTAACTTTACGAATATAAAACACAATAAGAGACCCACATCAGACCTACTTTCACAAAGCAAAAGTTGTAGGGACTTCAAGCAGCAGCCACAGTTTCCACAGGCTTTGATTTGGTCTCTGCCAGCTTTGTTTCGGCTTCTGCAGGCTTCACTTCACCCTCCGCAGGCTTTGCTTCCGCTTCTGCCTCCCAGTAGGCAGTCTTCTTTCCAGTTTTGGAAACGGTCTGTAGAACTGTCTCTGGTGGCACATTACCTTTAACCGTCACCTTCTGCTGCTCTATATCGATGTCATATGACTCCACACCTGTAGATGATTGCCGAGAAAATTACATTCATATACATATCAATATGATACCATAAGACTCAATATGTATATTCTTCATTCAGTTCCCTATTAAGTGAAAGAATAAGTTATACAAACATACCAACATGTAAAACAATTATCATTAAAATAACATGAACAAGAATCGGGAATTATTAGGTTTGTATACAAACATCCAAACAGGGCTTCGATAGCTGGGATGCAGATGACATTCAGAGCTAAACTTCAATGACAGAACTAACTGGAGGAACTTTCAGTGAAGCAAATACATTTTACAAATAAGAACGTTGACCAAACAGAGTTATTCTCATACAGATAATAGTGCGGGGGAAAACTGCTCAAAGATAATATCAGAAGTATAAAATGAAACGAATAAGGAAAAAAAAGTGGCAATCCAAATCGAGAATTCTCGCTGTTTTTGGCCACTACAGAAATGCTTGGGGATCATCAAACCCCTCGTGAATCAGAATTCTTGACACAAAACAAGTGCTCTCTAACAGCCATATAATATAACAATTCAGAGTGTGAGATAAATTCAAGGGCTAAATGACCCCAAGTACCAACCTTCCAATTTCCCTAAGACCCTTTTCACGGCCCCGACACAGCCTTGGCATGACATGCCAACCTTAAGAACCACGGTCTGCAGCAAAACAATCAAAATCTCGGATTATAGATTGAACAACAAAAGCAAAACAAATACCCAAATCAGAGTTTCAGGAAAAATAAAGAAATTAATTAATTAAAACATTCTGCCAAGCTTTGAGCTGAAATTCCGAAAATATACAAAATTAGCATTTTCCGAAAGACTTGCTGTGGACTTCAAAGCAGAAACCAAATAATATTAAGGCTCAACAAGCCTACTCAACAAAGCTTAGGCCTTGGTTTAAATTTGAAACCCAAATGACTACAAACTTTATTATATTTATTGCAAAATATAAACTTATTTATTGCAAAATATGTAGTTAAAATATAAATCCATTAAAAAGAAAAGGGGGGGGGGGGGGGTTGGTTGGGGGCGGGTGGGAGAACAGGTCGAAACAAAAACTAATGAGAATATTCGGATTTAACACGTTTCCACCACACACAATTCATTTTTTCATAAAAGCGAGATATTTATTCCTGGGTTCTAACTTTTCTTTTCCTTTTTTTTTTTTTTTTTTTTTTTTTTTTTTTTTTTTTTTTTTCAAATTTCCGAAAATCCGCAAAATACTTAAATCAACCCAAAAGATGGCCGAAAATAAAAAAAATAAAAAAATCAAACAAAAAGATGAACCAAAACCCTATGTTATACAAAAAAACTATCCTGGGTGATGAGCTTTTAACAGTCGCGCCCACGAATGAGAATATTCGGATTTAACACGTTTCCACCACACACAATTCATCTTTTCATAAAAGCGAGATATTTATTCCTGGGTTCTAACTTTTTTTTTTTTTTTTTTTTTTCAAATTTCCGAAAATCCCCAAAATACTTAAATCAACCCAAAAGATGGCCAAAAAAAAAAAAATTCAAACAAAAAGATGAACCAAAACCCTAAGTTATACAAAAAACTATCCTGGGTGATGAGCTTTTAACAAAATTAACCAGCAATCTAAATTTTCCAATCAAACAAACAAACAAGATGAAGGAAAAACTGAAATCCGAATCATAAATTGTTGAAATATTTGGGTCTTTTTAACCCCAAAAAAAAAAATAGAGATCAGAAGGGAAAATCAAGGAACAAAACCGTAATTAGGAAAAGAAGAATCTGTAGAATCGAAAAAGAGAAAGAAATCAAAACCTGAGACATGGCTTCGGGAACGAAAATTTGGAGGAGAAGCTTTGAGAAGAAAAGACCAAAAGGTGAAATTGCGAAGAGCGATAAAAGAGATGCGAAATTAGAATTGAAATGGGCAGGTATTTATAGAGGTTGACAGTGAAATGCCGTACTGGAGCAAGAGAGTCATATAATCAAAAGTTTAAAAAAATAAAATAAAATAAAATAAAAATAAAAGACTTTCTTTAAATAAATAAATAAATAAATAACAGAGAGAGAGAGAGAGAGAAGAGGTTGAGTGGGAATTGGCTAGTGGAATCAGAGTCGGTTACTTTGAAACCACCATCTTACCTCCAAGTTGATTGGGAACAAAATTATAAAATAAAATAACAACAATGAGAAAATCATCAAAATAGCTTATTTTTTTCATTCACTTATTGACATGACACAAATACTCTTTTTTTTTTAATTTTTAATCAAGATAATACAAATTTTAATTTTACTATCGTCTAATTTATATCATATTGTCTAGTGTTAAGTATTTATATTATGGTGATGTAATGGTCTTTAATTTTATGTCACTCAGATACTTTTTCCAAAAATAATTAATTCGTTTGGCTCACGTCTTCATTTAGTATTATAATCTAATTTAATAAATTTATTTTTGTATTTATTTTAGTTTTTGTTTGGTGTTCTAATTGGAACTCAAATTCTTCAGGTTAATTTTTGTCTTTTTGTGAAAAGTCAATAAGAATTATAATTATTTTTTAAAAATTCAACCAATTCCAATTTATAAATTTTATCTCCAACTAATGAACTAAATAGAGGCTTAGAAGCTATATTTAATCATCGTATTTAAATAGAATATATTTGTAGATTGTTTATATTTAAATTGTCATTCTAATATGTAATAGTGAAAGAGAAAGAGTATGTAATGTGATTGATAGAAGTATAGATAAGAAAAAGTAAATGGATAAATAGCAAATAAGTGGGCGTCTTGTTTTCTCGAGGTGTATACAAATAAAATACATAGAAAAACCAATTAAGTATTATATTTGTATTGTAATTGAATGTATGATCCAAACAAAGCAATAATGTATTGAGAAACTGTACTACATGACAAGTTTTCTATAGTTGATTAAAATATATTAGCACTAATGTCCACCAAATTCGTCACCTTTAGGTAATATGTCCTTCAAAATTTTAATGTCGATAATTTCCGTTAAAATTTTAAATTAATGCATGGTACCCCCATTGATTTTTTCTAAACTGGTCCCAGAAAATCCACGTACGCCTCCTATGAAGACATAAAAACTCATTTCCTACAAAAAAAAAAAAAAAAATCAATCTAATAAAAACTGTAATGAAAAACTTTCAAATTTAAATGTTCAATTCGATATTAAATTAACTAAATGGGACACATTGCAATAATTTAAAAAAATTTAAAGGTCTATTGTCAAAATTTTTAAAAAAATGACAAATTTGGTTAACAACAATACAATATACGAGAAATTATTTAGTGGACCGAGTGTATCACGTCATCGTGCTTATACGGTATACCTATCTAAAAAATTTTTGACATTTGGGTGTTTTTTCCATGTCATCCATTTGTTTTAGTTTTCTCTTTCCTAATGTGCATTATCTTAATTGTCAAATCAAAATTACCATAAATATCTCACCTAAATCTTTTATCATAATTAATTCAATTTAAATTAATATTATCTCTCTTTTTTTTTTTAATAATTTAAATAAATATCCTCATTCAAAAAGACACTTCAGCAAAACAAAGAAAAAACTGTGATAAAAAAAAAAAAAAAATGAAGGCTCTGGATGGTCAATTAAGAATTCTTTATCAATTATTGAAGGCTCAAGGTAGGCAATTGGTATTCTGTATTCCAGTTTCCAGCATCGTTTGCAACTATTTGCAAGGTTGTGATCAACTTTATATGATGTCTAAATGTCTCTACCTTGGCTGCCAGAACATCGAAAAATATTGAGAAATTTTAGTGAAATTTTCGGTATATAATTCATGATTGGAAGTATTCTAAGCCCTATATTTGCTGTTGAAAAACATGGAATTGTTAGTCATTGAAGGCTGAGTTTATTTTGTGGACATTGCTGGGTTTATCCTCCACTTATTAGAATGGGTAAACACTTTTATCACACCCAAGTTTCTTACGGTTTTTTGTCGGATTACCTCGAATGTAAACATTAATGTCAATGTTATTTTAGTTTTAGAAAATGTATGAAAACGAAAGTGACGATATGTTATTTAAAAAAATTAATTCAATATATTAAGTGATATCAGAAAATAAAAATATTATTCTTTTAAAAAAGAGATGATATTTATTTAAATTGAATTGATTATAATAAAAGATTTAGGTGAAATATTTATGATAGTTTTGTTTTGACAATTAAGATATTGCACATTAGAAACGCGGGGGAAAAAAAACAAATGATGACATAAAAAAAAAAATCCCTAAATGTTTCAAATTTTTGTTGGATGGGTGTACCACATAAGCATAATGACATGATACATCCGGTCCACTAAATAATTTCTCGCAATATACCCATATGACAAAATGAGTATAATTAATACTTATATCATCAAAATCTGAAATGAAAACGTCTTGTTGATAGAGTTGTTAAGATTTTAATTTATGAATAATACCATGATGTTGACAGATACCTCAGGAAAATGTAAATACGCGACAACACCTAATCTAATGCTTGAGATCAAACTGTTATGAGTTAGCAGTCTAGATTTGAGTACTTAAGCTCGGAATTTCTGCACATTCCCATGCATTTAGATTGGGTTGAACAGAAGAGGAAAATGTATGCTTTTCCTAATTTTTTTATACACAAAACCTTTCCATGCTTTTGGACACTTTCTGACTTCAGCGTCCAAGAGTTTTTCTTACAGAAACAAAATAAGAGCAAGTTTTGAGAATTGAAAGCAAGGGAGTAGCAATTATCGGGACACACAACATTTTTTTTATTATATGTTTTCATGTCGTAATGTACTCATAAGATAGTTCTTTAATTAGTAAGGAAAAATATATATTTTATGTGATAACTTTGTTAAATAGACTTGGCAGAACTCGTCGGCAAAATCTAGTTCAAGAGGAGATAGTGTCCAATCTTTATATAAACACAACAACAACCAAGTAACTTAGTGATTTACACATTCATATTCTAACAAATTTTATATATATATATATATATATATATCAAGAAGAACAGTGTTAACATTCCTTTGTATAAATAGAGATCCGTTTGTCCAAATTGTTTAACATCATAAGGTCTCTGATACTAACTTCATTTACTTTTGATGTAATTTTTTTTTTTTTTAGAAGTTGGGTGGGGGATATTTGAATTCTTTATTTTTTTAGTAGAGGTAGATATGATATTACCGTTAAACTATATCTGTAAGTATAAATGATTTTTAACATCTTAAAATATCTTAGATATTGATTATATTGTTGTTTTAATCATAGTCTCTAAGATGTAATTGAACTTGACCCGATTAATGTTAGCCAAATGCGGGCAAGAATTCTTACCCCTAATTTGACCGACACTGGACCAACATTAATAGGTTCAGGTTCCATACTCTGCCAAAAATAGATTTGTTATTTGTTTTTATTCTACAAAGACAGTAGAGTAAGTAATGTTTTCTTTTATTTTATTTACTAATTACTATTTTTGTTGTGTCTTGTTTTTTTGTTTTTTTAACTAATTAGCTAGGTCAGAGGAATAAGCAGATGTATATATTTTGTCCGGTTCATACCACACCAAACTCTAGTACATCTATCATTTTTCAGCTTCGTTAGTTTATGCTTTGCGTGCAGAGAAAAGAAAGAGATGATGAAAAAGAATTGATATGGTCGTTTGTTGAGGGTTGATACCAGCCACTAACAAAATCTTGAAAAGCATATAACACAATCTCTCATACCAAATATAAAATGATTTTTTTCCTTCTTTAGGTAATGTGTAACCTACTCAACCAAAACTCATGTGTTTGGTTAGATTTGGATCCTCCCTTTCACGAGCTTCTTTTATTATCATTCGAAGTACGAAATTCATATAGTTGGCGGTACATGGTACATCGACTTAGAAGTTTGCAGTACGTAACGGTACAAGTCGTACTTCTATTTTGTTTTTGTTTTTGTTTTCCTTTAAAAAGAAAAACATTGTTTTAATTAACATTAAAAAATGGTTAATATTGCAGATCATAGTTTGACAAACATTGAATCATGTAAGTAAATCAATGTAAAAGCTTTTTCGTAAAAGCTAATTAAACCGTTCAACATCAATTTGGTGCGCGTTAACTTATTTATCATGAAAGTTTCTGTTAATTAATTATTATAAATCCCTAACTATTATTATTATGGTTTTTTTTTCTTTTTTTAAATCATGATCACTAGTTGTGCTCTTATTTTTGGTTTACAGGCTTCATATGGTTCATGACCTAGTCACTTTCCTTTTTTTTTTTTTTTTTTTAATTTGAAAGAGGAAAGATTAAAACTTTACACATTTGCAATAGATTCGAGATACGAAATTATCATTATATTATACCTATATCTATACTAGTTTCGAATTGACTGGCATGTTTTGATCTCAGCCCAACTTCCTAATTGCGCAATTTTCTTTTTCTTTTAAATTCTTTTTTAAAATCTTATTTCTAGTTTTCTTATATATACTTTCTTTTTTTTAGTGCTCCTCAAACATATTTTTATTACAATAGATTAATAAAGATAAAGTTGCCGATCCATGCTTGATGTATTTATGTTCCACCACTGGGGTAAGTCTTTCTATTTTTGCCTTTTTAAGGACCATGAGTGGAACAAAAATTTTAAATTTAATTAGTAGTCCAGCAAATGTTAGAAATACCATGGTTTTTTTTTTTTTTTTTTTTTTTTTTTTTTTTTTTTTTTTTTTTTTTTTTTNAACCCACCGGAAAAAATGAAAAGATTACGGCGACCTTTGCAAACCTCTCGGGTTCGCTGTCGAGCAATGGTCAACGTAAGGCCTCTTCTCTGACTTTCTTGAGCTTTTTTTTTTTTTTTTTTTTTTTTTTTTTTTTTTTTTTTTTTTTTTACTAAAAAGTTATCATCCATTCAAAATTGAAAAAAATTTACAAACTCTTCTTCTGACTTCGAAAGAAATTTTAATTCAACCTTGTGTTTTTAATCTGAAGGGATATATTTGTATTTTTGGAAGAAGGGTGAAATTTTAATTGAAACGTACAATGAAGGATTCATAGTTTTTCGTCTAAAGTAATTGTTAGAGATATAAAATAAACTATATATTCAATGAACTCGCAACCAATAAATGACGTTAACATTTCACATCTAAATTAATTAACCGTTGTAGCTAATTATATATTTCTTTTAATTTATAAGTTTTGGAAGTTTGCTAATGGCTCTACAAGGAATTTCATTTTCCAGTCATCTCTAAGTTTTAATTAGGTCAATCCTATTCCATTGAATTTCATGCTAGGCTACAAAATAAAACGACCCCTTTATCGAACGAAGATGCAAAACACGTCCTCATTCACTTCTAAAAGCAACATTTCCAAAACCTTTACAAGCGACACTACACTACTATAACAGGAAAGCACCTTTTTTTAATCGAAGTCCTTTTGCAAAATGACAAGAAAAACGAACCAAAAAAAAAAAAAAAAACTTATGGCTACTTCTTTATATTATCCTCGGAAGACAATACAAACAAATTAGCATCATCATGATGAATGTAATGACATATTATTCGGCAATTAATTAATTTAATGAAAATGATAGACAAAAAAGAATTTTAAATGTTAAATTAGATATATTTATAACTTGTGTCCCTTGATTTACTATGGGTTAAACCAAAATGGTTATAGGTTGGCTTAAATATTTGTTGGGAGCATGACTTGTAAATCATGGAGCGTGGTTCATAGACAGGGAATCCATAGCTCTTATACAAAGAGTTAATTTTGTCAACTTAACACAGGGAATCCGTAGCTCTTGAACAAAGAGTTAATTTTGTCAACTTAATGGGATCGTTCGGGTGTTGGAAAGCAAATGTGATCCCAATCATGAGGGCACTTGTTGGCTATCCAATTTCCATCCATATGGATTTATAAATGGATTTATAAATAGGGCTATTCCAATGGTACAATGATTGAACCCTAAGTAAAATGATTGAAGGATAGAATGAAACTTAACCTTAAGTCGATCATGGATAACATATTAGGATGTTACATAGATAATTGACCCTAAAAAAGTTTATTTGGATCTTTCATGACTATATAGTGTATAATCAATAGTGCAATTTTGAGTTTTTAATGGAGTAATACCAGAATTAATAATTTAATAGAAAATCAACATTGAGTTGATTAGGTTTAAATTATTGGAGTTTGATTGTATATATTTAGTGGTCCATTCGCTAGCTCAATAATTAACTCCCTTTGGAATTAAATTGTTTCTATATTGGATTTAGTTATTCAATAGATTGCACAATTGGGTGTGCGATATTGTCTCATCCGGTCAACCGGAGGCACACATCTAGTGAACGGTGATTTACGTATGATCGACCAATGGTACGGGTCCGGTTAACTGAATGTTTTGTATCACGTTTGTATGGACGCAGACTTTCCTGATATTTTTGCCTAAATTTATTATATTTATTTTGGAAAATATATTTGAATAATAGCTAAGTGTTAAAAATGGATAATGACCCTAGTGGTAATATTTAATTTAAATGAAAAAAAAAACTTGGCAATATTATTATTCAAAACTAGAAATAATTAAGAGAAAACCCTGGGGCTTCCATCCTTACCCATAAATAGATCCCTTAGCAAACAATTTTCAGTAGATCGTAAGAGAATAAGGTCACAGTTATTGGAGGCTAGGGAGACCAATTGATTGTTTATCTTTAGCAATTAATTATTCTGGGTTCTCTTGTTGTTAGAAAGAGAAGGTAATACATAATCAATTGAAGAGAAATTGAACATGTGCCCATACACACATCGGTTTAGTGGGAGTAGAATAGTAAAGAATGCCAGTTAGTTGATAATCTTCTTAGTGTCATTCTTAAGGAAAACTTTGCCAAAAATGCCATTCCTATCTTTAAGAGGTATGTTGATCATGCATTAATTTATTGTATATATATAGTATCATGTGCTAATGTTCTAAATTGTTTAAAAAAATTTTAACATGTGCTTCCGCTGTACTACCCCTGATTTTTGCTACAACTTGTGCCTTAGAAACATGTTTGGAGATCTTTAAATCTAAATGACAACTTTTTGAAAAACATAAACTTTGACGGCCACGGGTTTCTACCTAAACGACCATGAAATAAATTGATGTTTTTATCTCAAATGATCAACATAAAAGTTTTAAATTGGGATGCTAGAAACAATTTTTATTGAAATAGTTAATCTCTCAAATTTGGACTCTAAAGCATGGTTTCGACGTGTTCTCAAAACTGGACAGAAACAGTTTTTACCTAGTTCAGATTCGGTTTTTAATCCAAACGAGTACCTTCGAGGCCGAACTAGTTTAAACTCAAAACAATAAAGTACTATATCTTGATGTGAGATCTAAATGTTTTATGAAGATCAGTTTATCTAGAAATTACCATACGATAGAGTTTTAATCCGATGTTCTGAAATGGGAAAAGCTGGAACAATGTTCTTGAAATTAAGAGAATGAACAAGTTAGAGGTAAAAGTAGCGCTTTTAGTCAAAACATGAAAGTTTTAATTCTTGATCAAATCCAAAAGTTTCATAAGATTACTTTTGCTAAAACTACTTCTTAAACAGTACTATTTTTTAATGTATAAGGATTTACAAAATTGGTCCAAACTGAAAACAAAACAGCTTTTCTCACGGGTCAAAAAAAAGTGTAACATAACCAACAAAAGGATAAAAGAATCCTCATATTAGACGGTACAAAGAGATTGAAAATGGTTTTGAAAAAAGATATCACATTAATCGAAATAAGTTAAACCTCCAGATGTTATTACTAGTCGGTAGACAAGATCAAGAGTGTCAGCTCAGGAGTCCTTATAAATGTTATTCACATTTAACGAAAGATTGTAAAATGACCTAATAATTTATAATCCAATGGGCTGTGCGCCCAATAACACAAGGTCCAAATGACATGGAACCACCTAGGATAAACATGGTGCTAATTAAATTTCTAAGGCAAATATCTAATTAGCTAAAATAAAATTTATTTCAGAAACGGCCGTCCTTTTCTAAAGTTCGTTTTGAGATTAAGAAATTACTCAACCAACATAAACTTTATCTAAATAACAAATAATCTAAGTGATTATAGCTCGGGTGCTCAAAAGTGTCAAAGAATTTAGGGCATAGCAAAACCACACAAGAACCAAGCACACACACAATAGCAACAGTTTTCATCTTCTTAGAACCATGTCCAATTTCAATCTCAAAATTTCAATCTCAAAACTAAAATTAATGCTCAAAATGACGCACTTCTTTTTTTTTTTTTTGGTTTTTGTTTTTGTTTTTAAACTCACACACAACCTAAAATAAAATAAAAATATCAAAGTGGAATAGCTACCCCAAACTTAAACGAAACATTGTCCCCAATGTGAAGAAAAAATGAAGAGAAAAAGGAAAGAAAAGAAAAGAGAAAAATTACTCCCTCAACTGAAGTGTATGAGTGCTCAATCTTCTTCTTCCTCGTCATTCTCCTCATTGATGTAGAATGAGCATGGTTTAAGTCATCCATTAAAATCTCTATAATCCGCTTCACCATGTCCGAAAAAATCGACATAATGCATCTCTGAAAAGTAGCTGGTGCATTATAGAGTCCAAATGGCATGCGACGAAAGGCAAATATACCATAAGGGCATGTGAACATCATTTTCTTTTGATGCTCCAGTGCTTTGGCTATTTGGTTATACCCTGAATAGCCATCTAAAAAACACTAGTACTCATGACCCGTTAACTGATCCAACATTTGATCAATGAAAGGCAATGGGAAGTGATCTTTCCGAGTTGCTTTGTTCAATTTCCGATAGTCTATACAAATCCTCCATCCAGTGACGGTTCTTGTTGGAATCAACTCATTGTTCTTGTTCTTCACCACTGTCATGCCTCCTTTCTTTAGAACTACTTGCACTGGGCTAACCCATGAGCTATTAGAAATAGGGTAAATAACTCCAGCATCTAACCATTTCAGCACTTCTTTACAAACTACTACTTTCATGGTTGGATTAAGTCGTCTTTGGGGTTCCACCGATGGCTTGCTATTATCCTCCATCAAAATATGGTGCATACACATAGAAGGACTATTACCTTTTATATCCGCTAGAGACCACCCAATAGCCATCTTATATCTTCTCAGCACTCTCAATAACCTTTCTTTTTCTTCAATAGACAGCATAGAAGAGATAATTATTGGTAAAGTTTATGATTCTCCTAGAAAAGCATAGCCTAAAATGATCCGGTAAATGCTTAAGCTCAAGAACTGGTGGCTTCTCAATTGATGGAAGTAATTTTGATGGACGTGTTCCCAAATCTTCAAAATATCTCTTGTTGTTGGGACCAAAAGAATCCAACCAATTCACAAACTCCACAACTTCTTTATCGTCCAAGAGGGATGAATGTGGATGAACCAAACTCAATTCCAAGGGTTCTTTTGGTTGGCCAAGGTGTTCAGAAACCAAGGCATCAATAGCATCAATGCGGAAACAAGTGTCACTCAAGCCTGGGTACTTAATAGCATTGAACATGCTAATAGTTACCTGTTCTTCATGTACCCGAAGCTGCAATTCACCTTTTTGCACATCGATGAGTGCTTGACCGGTTGGCAAGAAAGGTCTCCCGAGTATAATATGGGTTTCTTTATCCTCCTCCATGTCTAAAACAATGAAATCTACAGGGAAGATAAATTTGTCCACCTTGACCAGGACATCCTCAATAATTCCCCTCGGATGTTTAATATATCGATCAGCTAACTGCAATGAGACCGTAGTAGGTCTAGCTTCACCTAATCCAAGCTTCTTGAAAATAGACAAATGCATTAAATTAATACTAGCACCAAGATCACACAATGCCTTTTCAAAAATAGAGTTTCCAATAGAGCAAGGAATAGTGAAACTCCCTGGATCTTTGAGCTTCTGGGGTAATTTTCTCTGGTTGATAGCGCTACACTCTTCTGTAAGTGCAATAGTTTCATAGTCCTCCAATTTCCTCTTGTTTGATAGGATGTCTTTCTTGAACTTCACATAACTTGCCATCTGTTCAAGTGTATCTGCGAAAAGAATGTTGATGTGAAGCTTCTTGAAGACATCCAAGAATTTGGCAAATTGCTTCTCAAGTTTGCTCTTTCTGAGTCACTGAGGAAAAGGAACCTTGAGGCCTGGTCCTTAAGGAGGCAATGACCTACCTTCAGGGATGGTTTCAGTTTGCTCTTGACCATCTTTATTAACTTTTTCACCAGTTGAAGGAGTCTCCAATTCTTTTTCACTTCTTAATGTTATTGCCTTACATTGTTCTTTTGGATTTACTTCAGTAGTGCTTGGCAAGTTACCTTGTTGGCGATCATTGAGCATGTTAGCCAATTGACCAACTTGAACTTCTAAATTTTGGATCTGTGCAACTTGATTTTGGAAGTTAGTCTGGGTATCGGCCATGAACTTGTCAGTGTGCTTGGTTAGCTGGAGCATTGCTTGTTCTAATTTAGACTTCTTCTCCTGAGGTGACACTCTCTGCTGAGGCTGGCCCATATTTTGATTATTTCTCCAAGAGAAATTTGGATGATTACACCATCTCCGATTGAATGTGTTGGAGAAAGGGTTGTTTTACTGCCTATTATAATTTTCCACATATTGTGCTTGTTCTGGCTGAGGTTGAGTAAAAGCTTATATTTGACATTTTTCAGTGGGGTGGTTCCCTTGACAGTAGTCACACATAAATGGAGGAGTCTGAATAGAGTTGGCAGCCAAATGGTTATTCTAAAGCTGTTTAGTAAGAAAAGCAACCTGAGCAGTCAAAGCATCAATCTCATAAACTCCAGCTGCTTTCTTTGATCTAGCCCTCTCACTTGGCCATTGAAAATTGTTGGTGGCTATGTCAATCCAGCAACTCATAAGCTTCGTTTTCAGATTTCTTCATAAAAAGCTCCTCCTACAGATGCATCAATTACAATTCTTGCAGTGCCATTCTGCCCATTGTAAAAATTGTGAACTATTATCCACTTAGGCAATCTATGGTGAGGACACTTCCTTAACAGCTCCTTATATCTCTTCCAAGCTTCATACAATGTTTCACTATCCTGTTGAGCAAAATTGTTGATCTCTATACGCAGTTTCACTGTTTTTGCTGGTGGGAAAAATTTTGCTAGAAATTTATGCACTAAATCCTCCCAAGTAGTGATTGAGTTTACAGGCAAGGAAGTCAACCAATCTCTTACTCGATCCTTCAAAGTAAATGGGAATAGTAGAAAGCGAATGGCTTCATCAGTAACGCCATTATACTTGAATTATTGTAAATTTCAAGAAAACTTGCAATATGAGCATTGAGATTCTCAGAAGGCAGCCCATTAAAATGAGTTGCTTGGATCATCTGCATTTGCACCGCCTTGATATGAAAATTGTTCGCAACCATAGTTGGTATTCTTATAGCCGAATATAAACCAACTGCAGTATGCAATGCATAATCCCGCAAGGTAGGTGGCAGGTGGTTCTCGTTTCTCACTCCACCAGTATCACCCACAGTTTCTTGCGAATGTCTAACTACTTCTCTTCTTTCCGTTCTGTTTCATCGACAGGAACGCTTGATTTCAGGATCAAAAGAAAGTAAGTTCTCACTTCCAAACTTTCGCGTGACTCTTGAAAAGTAGAAACAAAAACAATAATAAATAAAAGGAATTCAAAGTAAAATTATAATTATTTGACTCGATGCTAGTAGGACTAAACAGTCCCCGACAACGCCAAAAACTTGATCGGTATTTTTCACAAGTGCACGAGCCGGTTCAAGTAATAAAGTGATAAAAAGATATCGTTCCCAACGAGGACTATTTACTGCTAAGTACCGAATTACTTTAATCCCAATTCTATTTGAATAATATTTTTACGAGATATGGTAAAATAAAAGAAAGTTAAAATAAACACAACATATGAATTTAGCAAGAAGAAATTCAATATATTAGGATATCTAGGGTTTCGGATTTCACCGGATTAATCTTGCTCAAAGTACCAAATTTAATCAACCATTGCTTATTCCTGTGCTGATGACAAACTTCCCTAATGTAATCACCAATCTTTCTCAAACATTAACAAACTACCGCAACAAGCTAGTTTTCACGTCTCTGTCTCAAACTCTAAACCTATAAAGATTTATTAAGAACAAGAAATTCATAGTATCACACAAGCCTCATAGATATCTCTATCCTACAACAATCTCATGGTATTTAATCAAAGTCTAATCCAACTATCACTTCTCAATCTCAAATTAGATCACAAATCAATGAAATAAGGCGCGCACACTTTCACAAGCATTAAGAATAGATTAAACACTCAGCATAGATATGAATAAACATCAAAATTGAATAAAACCATGATGAATTTGAACATTCATAATCTGGCTACATCATAGCCCTAGAAAAAGAAATTTAGTTCATAATGAAACTAAACAAAATCCTAAATAATGTTCTAAACATGATGAGAAAAGGAAAAGAACTGGTTTATGAATTTGAATTGCCACGCTCCATCTCCGGAATTGCTACTATTCTTCTCCAATTCACCAATTGCTCTCCTCTCCTTCACTCCTCTCTTTTATACTAAAAAAAACTCTTCTTGGAACCCTAAAAGGATTCTATTTATAGCTATGGACTGAAAAATTTGATTTTTGAATTTCAAATTCAGAGAATAAAAAAGAATCCCCCATAATCCCACATCTGGCGCCTGCTAGGCCCTCTTTTTTTTTTTGTGCCTAGGCACAAAATTGTTATACGTAGCATGCTTGAGGAACCACGATCTACGCCTAGGCACAAATTTATTAGTGTCTAGGCCCTAAGTTACGTAGACAGAAATCTCTTTTAGCGCCCAGGCACTTCTGAAACAATGCCTAGGCCCTAAGCTCTTGGGTTTTTGTATTGAAAAACTTAATTCAAGTGCACAGGCGCCCAAAAATTGATGTGTAAGCATCCACGCTCTTCAAACACATGAACTTCACACCAAAGTATGCCAAATACTCCATTTTAGCTCCAATCGCACCAAAAAACAACGAATCCACCTTTTTACCTAAATCCTATAAAAGAGGATAAAACGAAGTGAAAGAACCTAGAAACAAATTGAAAACCAAAAAAAAAATAATAAGTTAAAAATACCCAATTAATTAGTCTAAAGCTAACTTATCAATGACAAATCATGTGTATGCATATGAGAAGATAACATAACAAGTGATGAATCATAAACCATTCCATCAGGAACATTGACTGTTAAAAATTATAACGACCCGCCTAACGTAGGCCGTTACCTTAATATCTTATCTTACATACTTACTTACTTACTTACTTACGTAATCAGCGGAAATTTTTTTTTTATATGACACGAACTCACACGAATACGTACGTACTTATAAACGTTTACTAAATAAAATCCTTTGAACATAAAAAGGAATATAAATATAATAAACCAAACGCGTAGCAGTCACCATCCCATATTTCACAGCTAGCAGTGCCATGCTCCACCACCTTGTATCACAGATTGCCGCTAGGTTGTTTACCTATAGCATAGACGTAAGACGTAAGACGTGAGCTTGTGCTCAGCAAGTACAACTTTCACATCCGCAAAACAAATCATAACCATGCATGAACCATTTATGCTTCATTATGCTTTTTTATATTAACATACTATGGGCCCCTTAACATAACATAAGTGTACGTACCGTAGCGCGCAGCCATGGAGTGGTTGGGGCGGCCAGTCCATTTCCAACTCAAACCATGGACCAAACCCGACCTAACGCAGATCGGTATGACACAAGGCAAACTTGCTTGCCATCATACTTAATTCTTCATTATTTCATACTTTGGTTTTAGCCTTATCATATGAATTGGTGAACGTGCTTCATGATGTCACACATAGATAAATCATAATTCATGTCATGACATTTCATAAACTTTAAACAAATCATCCATCATATCTTATCATTGCATAAACTTTAAACACATCAGGCAAGTAAACAAACAAACAGCCTACGCTGTAGGCGGAGTTGTACTTACCTCGTATGCTATGTCCTAAGTTTTGTTGCTCCAAGTCAGGTTGCAACAACAGGTTACCTTTTGCTATTACAAAGGACATAGGGTAAGGATTCTATAAACCATAATCATAAAATGTTGATAATCTAACCAACATCCATATATAATCTTAGTTATATGTCCCCCATACATACTCATGATAACTTACTTGGTTACAAAAAGTAACCCTAGGGTTTATGGCCTATCATACATAGATCATATCTTATTAGCTTACTTGGAGTAACCTTGGGTTCTAAGCCCAATCACACATGAATAATGTTAGGTTACTATTCCTAACTCCGGGCCTAAGCTCTATTACTTTCAATCCATATCCCATTAGGTTACTATGAATAACCCTGGATTTTAGGCCCAACTAACATACTTAGTATTTTGTTAAGTTACATTGGGTAACCCTTGGTGTGAGCCTAAGTCAAATTTGGGTCAATTTTATTAGGTTACTAAGCCCAAATTCCTAAGTTATATCCTATTAGGTTATTATAAGTAACCTTGGGCTCTGGGCCCAATCTAGTAACTTGGGTGTCCTACCTGGTTACTGTCAGTCATCATTCTATTACCAAGTTGTTAAGACAACTTGTGGTCCCTTTACCTATTTTTCTTGTCTTAGAAAAACTTAGTATTACTTATCCATTTTTCTTTGTGTACAAAAATCCTTGTTCAACACTTAATCCTTTTTATCAAAATTATAATTCTTTGAGTAGGGATAGTAAAAATTGTTAAGTATTAAAAACTACCTTTGGAATAGTTTCAAGCTGCCAATTATCTGTGTATGTGCAGGGATTTCCTTTTCCTGCACTGTTTTAGAAAATCCTGTGCAGGAATTTCTTGTTTCCTGCACAGTTCTGGAATCCAATTTTACTTAAAAAATATGTGTTGAATCCGAAAAAGTTTTCTCCACAAAAGTTTTAGACCTTGAAAAACCCTACAACTTTAATGTTTCACTCAAAACCCAGTTCGGCCTCTATCCTACTCATTTCCCTTGTTGAACGTGCCTAGCCGTGCATGAAGTCTGGGCATGACCAGGTTCAGATTTTTGTAAAAAAAAAGGCCATTTGAGCCTCATTTTTGAAAAATGTTTGTGTAGCCCCCTAGGAATTTTCATTTTCTACAACTTTCATGTTTCAAGTTTCTCCAAATTCGGCCTCCAAGGGCCTCAAAACTGCCTTTCCAGTAAACTGCGCAGTTTTACCTGAAACTGGCAGTTTTTCCTTAATTCTGTTTTTACGTACAATTTATGTGCACACTACCTCAAACAGTCACAACCGTGAGTCTACAACAAACATGCAGTACTTTCTAATGTAAATTCTCATTGACATGCATCCATACATATACATGAAACCCTTGGGTGTTCTTGCACCAAGCTAGGGTTTGTAATTTGGTTTGCATATCCATACATTATTCAAGCTAACAACGTAACTCATTCAACATCATGCATAGCCTACAACTTCTTAAGCACATGGGGACATACAACTAACATCATAAAAACATTCATGCAAACCCTAAGATCATGCAACCATATCAACATAATCATGCATAAATCAAAACCACCTAATACCTAATCAAGCACAAACCTAAAAATCTAAACTAGGGCATAAGGAAATAAGTTGAGCTTATGCTCTTACAATCCAACATTAGAAATACACATAAATCTCCAATTAAAGCTTAAATTGAAAAGCTTAGGGAATCGAGGAGGATTACCTTAATCAACATAAAGGTTGGTGCTAGGTTTGGATCCAATCTTTTTTTTCCCCCCTTGCTTTCTACCAAATCCGGCCAAATCCGGCTTTCCCTTGGCTTGGTGTTCTCCAAAATTTCCGAACTTCCTCTAGTTTGGTGTTCTCCAAAAATTCCGACCACTCAATCCATCTCTTTCTCTTTCTCTCTGTTTTTTTTTTTTTTTTTCTTCTCTAGGGCTTGGCTTCTAAGGGGGAGAGAGGGTGAAGTGAGATTTTGAAATGGTTTTGGGGTATTTTCACATAATGTGAAGCAAAATGACCCCCCCCCCCCCAAATCACCTATTTATAAGTGATAATTAATTTATTTTTGGATTTATTTTTAAACACAAAATTGCATAATAGCCCTTGAGAGAAAAATATTTGCTCACACTCCCCTTGAGGTGGTCGGCCATGGTGATGCCTTGGAGGCTAAGTTTCTATTTCTTTCCCCAATTTTCAATAATTCCATAAATCCTTTAATTATCCATAGATGAGGTGTCCTTCTTCTTAGGCATTGTTTGGCTTTTCTATTAAAATGCAGTCCATTTTCATGCTAATACAGATATTTTTAATACTGTTATCAACTAATAACAGTACTGTTATGCTGGACTGCAGTCCAAAATTCATTTGTGTATAAATAGACTGCGTAAAAATTTTTCTTATAACTTTAAGTCACTTAGCCCTTATTGTCCTAAATAATGTGCTTGATTTTTCTATAGCGGTTTTGAACCTTATTCTTACTATCTTATCTGTAATGACAGTTTTTCGCAGTATAATTTCATACTGCTCGCTATACCTGCAGTACCATCATATTCATACCTTTGACTTTTCTGGTTAAACTTTGACCATCATAAAATCATAAATTTTCATTCTACCTTTTTGCTCAAAAGGTCTTATGCTTGGCTAAGCAATCTATTATTGAGTCTTATAAAGCTATAAGGACTCACATAAAATCCGATAAAAATCAGATCAAGCATTTCGTAAATACTTACTTAGCACAACTTAAATTCCTTAAAAAGAAAATCATAACTTCATGAAACGTCGGCTATTACAAAAATCATAAACATGCTTGATATAATCACATGAAGTTACTAACCATTCATGATCATGAAGTTCATAAATAAACATATTGATGACGAATAAATACTACCTTGAATAAGATGCATGTGGCTTGGAGCAAACTATAGAATGAAAGACAGAGAAGGAAAAAAGAGTCTTTTCAATGTGACAGAGTTTGGAAAATTTTCAGTTTTCTGAAATTAGGGTTTGTGGTGTTTGATCGCTATTTGTAGCCATTATATCCCGGAAGATAGATGTCCCATCAAACCTCCAACATCAATGTTGAGGAGGCGAATTTGCTTCAATACTATGTGGTACTTGAGCCTCATCAGCTCCCGTTCACGTTTTGTTACCGGTAGTTTTCATGGCTAGCAATTATTCTTAAGATTATAATTGCTTGTGTAATATCCTCAACATTTACATTATCGATAATAGATCTGAAGGTAATGAATTTGATGTATTTAATTATAGCACACATATAAGAAAAATATAACATTGAAATTGATTAAACAAAATGTCGAAAATACTTTATAATAATGTCTTAATATATTAAAGGACGATTGCTTTACAAGCATCCTATTCTAATGGGACTAAAGGTGAGTGTCTGCTCCATATAAGTTTGTTGGACCAAAGACGAGTGTAAGCGAGAGGCTTGTAGAATGGGTTAGAATCCATGAGTTCAGTAGTGATTAAGTGTATGGTGATATTCTAAATCCGATTTCCTTTGAACCTGAATTACGATGATATGTAACGAAATCTCATCTTTCATGCTGATTTGTTGAACACATATGCGTTTTTTTTCTCCCCCTGTTTTTAGCCATTTCAACCAATCACATCTGGTGTCTCTTTAATTTCATGTTTGCTATCATTTTTTATTTGGTTAATTACTCAATTGGTCCAGAAACTATTATATTTGTGACATTTTATTTCCCATTTTGTATTATTATTATTATTATTATTATTATTATTATTATTTCTATAGCTAAAATGACTTTGAACTCTTAAAGAGGGTATAAAAGGTCCTTTTTTAACAAATCCGTTAATGACAGTTAGAAATGAAAAGCTTATAAGTTTTTTAGTTGGTCCCCAAACTATTACATTTTGTGACGTTTTGGTTCTCTCTCTCTCTCTCTCTCTCTCTCTCTCTCTCTTCTTTTTTTTTTTTTTTTTTAATATAATAGCTGAAATCTCAGTTTTTATTGAATTTACTAAACTAACTTTAAGAAAACAAAAAAATGAAAAAAGAAAAAGAAATTTTGAGAGAGAAAGATATGTATATTAAAATTTGTATTTCCTTTTTACTTGTACGGTTTTTTATTCTTTCTTATTTTTTTAAGGTTGGTTTAGTACTAAATTTTTTATTTCTTTTTATTTGCAAGTTTTTTTTTTTTTAATTCTTTCTTATTTTTTATGATTAGTTTAGGAAAGTGAATAAAGATTGAAATTTAAGCCGAAAAGAATGAACAGGGGACCAAAATGTTACAATCATAATAGTTAGAGGCCGATCAAGCAATTAAGTCAATCTTCATGATAGTTAACAGACTCTGTTAAAAAGGAACTTTTTATACATGATTTTTTAAGACTTTAGGATCATTTTAGCTAAAAAAAAAAAAAAAAAAAAAGAGATTAAAATGTCACAAACATATTAATTTAGAGATCAATCAAGCAATAAACCTTTTATTATTTTGTAAGTTACTGCGCTCTTTTTGCTTGATCATGACTAATTGAATGTTTGCACAAATACAAACGAGATAGTTCATTTGTTAGACTTTCAATAAGAAAACGTGTTGCTGAAAGATGGCGAGACACATGGGCTCTGTCCAATTTAGCATTTGTATTGCTTAATTTGGAGATAGTTCAGAAATGTTTTGAGACAAGAAATGAAGTGGGGAATGTTTTCTAAGACCTAGAAGAAAACTAGTAGGGGGGAAGTAGCCAAGCCACTGCAGCCCAGGGACAGCCCCTGGGCGCTGCAGCGCCTGGTGGGCCGCAGCAGTGGCCATGCGACAAAAAATAAAAATAAAAATAAAAATAAAAATAAAAAATAAAAAATTATTATTATTATTATTTTTGAAATTAAAATTAAGATGATATTTTTAAGAAGTATGTACATTTTTAAAAATATCGGTTTTTAAATGGTAGAGTGTTAAATTGGTGATTTTAATGTGAAGTTAGAAAAATGGGTTAGATCTTTCTAATCCAATTTTTATGTAGTTAAATAAGAAATTTTAGATTTTAAATTATGTGATTTTAGAGGTATTCTATACTTTAAAAAGATATGGAATTTCAAAATACAAAATGTCAAAATAGTAATTTTGACATAAAGTTAGAAAAATGGAGTTAGAATTTCTAACCCGATTTTGAAGTTGAAAAGAAACATTTTACATGTTTAAGAAATGTATCATTCAGATTTTGAAATACACCTTAGTCTCATAACCATAGCTTATGTAGATTAAATCTTAAATTCTTTTTGAAAGAGAATTTAGGATTAACCTTATCCAAAGAGTATAAAAAGTTTATTACTCGAATTGGATATATTTCAGGAAGGGAATTTTAATCTGTGGTTTAAGGAGAAAGCATTTTTGCTGTGAGCAAGGCAAGTAATCTCACCTAGAGTATGAGAATAGTATTATTTTCAAACTATGTATTAGGCACATGCAATGTTAAGAATGCTTCGCCCATGTTTATAGAATAATAGCATGTATGTTATGAATTACGTGATTTCCATATATCATGACATGTTAGGATATGCCACAATCACGTATATGCCACACCTATGTTCACGCCATGGTTCACAAGTATGTCACATTTACATTCTTGCCACACTTTTACTCTGCTATGTAAATGCCATACTTTTAATATTTATGCCTTGATTTTAAATTTATGTCATGGATTATTATGTTTTGCCATTGCATCATGACTAATAAGTTCAAAATTAAGGAAATGTAAGTCATAGACTTAGTCTTTTAATAAGATTTTAAGTTAGAGTATGATTTTAGGCATACTCAAATTCGGTTAAATTAAGGCTAAGACTAATTCAAGACAAGCTAGGGTATCATTTCAACTTCCCTTTAGATAGTGGAGGATCATGTCATGTTATGTTATGTCTTGGTTTAAAGTTCCAGATTTATTCTCATAATTGTTAGGGACCTTAAAAACCTTAACTTTCTGAGGAACGCGAGTTTCCAATACGTACACATAGGGGCCCGCAAATAAGAAAGATAAAAGTTTATAATGGAAAATAAGACATTCATAATTGAATATAATTAGACCACGTCTTAGATATTCCATAATTGGATCATGCATCAACACATGTCATTCATGTTTTTAAGCAATGTGAGATCTATGTTTGTACTTACTGGGCGAAAGCTCATTAGTTATATTCATACTGTAAGTAAACAACCTACAACATATTGCTTGGGGGCAAATACAGACGGAAATGTTGAGCAAGCAAATGCGGTATGGATGTCATTACGCAAATCATTCCGCAAAAGCTATTTTAAAAAATATTATCACCGTTATAAAAATTTCGGATTATATTATGTAATAAAGTTTATGATACATAAGGTCATATGAAAAATTATTTAGAGTATGTGACAAAAGTTTTTATGATAAGTTAAAATAAATATATATTCTAAGATTTTTAGTACTCAAGTCTAAGTTTTTTAATAATTATAAATAAATTTATTTTAAGCAATAATGTAACGGTTTATGTAAACGAGTTGTTACAGAGTCCAACTAAAAAAAATTTGCACATATGAATAAAAGTCAAACCAACATCACAAAAGCAAAAGTAGGTGATTAGAGAGAGAAAGTGGTAAGAGAGAGAGAGAGTGTGTGTGTGTGTGTTATTGCTGAAGCCTGGATGGAGAGCAACCCGAGTTAACTATTGCTTGAGAGTCTCCCGTGAGCTGTTTCTGGTCGTTGTTAGTCCCCCTAGGGATCCGTTCGAGGTAGGTGTAATACCCGAAAATTTTGGTGACTCTAGATTTCCTTAAAAACAAGGAAAACCTAAGTCTAGATCATGTTTGGAATGAAATATCGATATAAGTTTGAGTTCTCGATTAATTAGCTACGAGACTCAACAATGGATTACTTAGTCTAGTATAAGGCGTTTTAAGGAAAATGGCGTGATGAAATTTCATGATTTCATGTTGGTCAAAGTTTGACCAAGAAAG
>JAFMPE010009885.1:985-17346 GCA_024759925.1 Ficus religiosa | reverse complement strand
TAATTTTTGAATTTAGATAATTATTATTATATTTTATTTTTAAATTAATTAATTAATTATTTATTTTTTATAACGTTATTTATATTACACATTATAAAAACTACGATACAGTTCTATACGTGCATTGCACGTATTTGATAACTAGTTATGGAAAAAGAAGGAACTTTACTTGAGAGACGTGGTTAGACCACGTTTAGTTTGTGTGTGTATATATATATTATGTTATATATAAAAAATTAAAAAAATTCAAAAACATGGAAAGGTAGTTTCCTTCTTACAGTTATATGTTTGTGATATATACCCGCATATGGAATTTTGAGGGAGATTTCTGAAAGTCCGAAAAAGAAACCCTAATAGAGAAACGATCACTATTGCACTCTTTGTTTTTCTTATATGTTGAGAACCAAAACAATTAAAAAAAATACTAAAATTATGAGTGTGAGAATCATTCCATTTATAGATACGCCTACTTTTTCGTTTAATCAAGCAGCTGATATTAGGTGTGGGAGAACATGGAATTGGGGAGTCGAATCGGTTCTAGATCTGGTAGAGTTTTTCCAAGAAGTTTAGAACTACCGACTCAATCGGATGACGATACAACTCTCATTCTCTATATTTTTTGTATATTAAATTAATATAACTATAGAATGACAACATAAATTTGAGAAATTTTTGTTATTCATGATCCTGTGCTTCCGTTAATTTTTTTCTCTTTTCAATATTGGTTTTTTAAACCAACACTCAGGTATCTTAGAATCCATGGGATTTGTCAAGCGAGTTTTACTTGTCAACAATCCAAGTATGTTCCCCCTTAATAAGAAGTTAATTTTGGAAAAAACTTTTGGAAATTTTGGACTAGTCGGTTTTTGTGAGGAAGGAAGAGATAAATTTTTTGCTCAAGAGTTGTAAAGTATAACTAAGCATAAGGTGACAAGGGACATATTTATGGACTAATGTTAATAGCCCATGCTAAATTTATTACATATGGTCTTGACATAATTAAGTGATATGCATATCATAAAATCATTATGACTTAGGATATGCATATATCCTAAGTTTCAAATACATGAAAAATTTGTGAATAAATCATTATTTTACTAATATTTATATCACAAAAACTTGGTTTTTGCATTTAAATAATCTTTTTCTAAAGACAATGATTATGGTCCATCAAATCAGCTTGATGAGTGATTCATGACGGTAAATTATTGATTGACATTAATTAAATACTTCAATCAATGATTGTGCATTTTTAGGAAGATGGTCTTTCTACTAAGTCAACAAAACTTGGGCATTTAATTAAACAAGACTAATTGATCAAATTAATCCCTAAACTTTTTAATAGGCTTTTTTAATTTTGGTCGAAAAGAATCTAAACTCTTTAAATGTTAGTAATCTTAGTCTTTTATGTCCAAAACCGTTAAATTTTTAACGGAATGCATCACATGACTTTAAATTAATTATCAAAAGATGAAAATACCCTTATTAAAATCAATAAAAGCTTTAAATAACGTAATTAATGGATATTAAAAAAAATTAAACCTAAATAATAGCTTATCCATTATACCCATTAGAAAAAACTCTTTTAAGTGCATCAGAAAAAAAAATACAATCCTTCGAAACGCTGAAGTCCAATCTCACTCGGTGACCTTTGACACCAACGGCAAAGCTTCCAGCCAGCCCACCTCGAAACTTCTGGCCCGCCCTCCTTTCTCTTCTACGTTTTCTTGTTCTTCCCCTAAAAAAGTGACCCGTAGAAGATTCGAATGATAGCGGTGATTTTCGAAAGGAGGAGTCCATGATTGCAGTGCCCTCGCCGCCACCCTCGCGCCCACCGTCGCCGCAGCCACCAACTGGTAAATCCCTTGAAACCATAAGATTTCTTTTTTCTTTTTCATATATGCAGTCTTTTTCTTCAAATTTTTATTTAATTTGTTTGGCTTTTAGAATTAATTCAACACATATATGCAAGGAGGAAAAATCATTGCAAATAACACCCCTTTCACATAAATGAAAGGAAAAAACCCATGAATCCAAATCCAAATCCAAATACCGAGTCAATTGGCAAATACTCCAAAAATGGAAAACACAACAGGGGGAAAAAAAAAAAAAAAAAAACCCAACAAACCCAACAACGTGAATCACGATCTCTTGGTGACGGCGACGGTCCTTGAGAAAGGAGGATGTGGGAGTGGTGGATAAGGTGGGAGTGGCGGAGAGGACACAGCAGAAAACCAAAAATGGGGTTTCACAGGTTTTTTGTTTTTGTTTTTGTCTAGTTTTTATTTTTTTTTATTTTTTTATTTTTAATATTGTTCATTAATGATAGATTACTGAAATATCATTTCATGTTAGGTCACATGTTTTGCATATCATTCTGTCAAAAATTAATAGTTTTGCACGTGAAGGACTAAAATTATCATCATTTAGAGAGTTTAGGGTCTTATCGGTCAAGATTAAAAAAATAACAAGTAAACCGTCACCTTTTAAAGATATCATGAACTATTTTGATCAATTACTCTTAAAACAATACTTACAAAATGTCATTTTTTTCACATATCCTTTTTTCTTATATTTTCTAATGATTAAGTTTTTAAATTAATTTTTAATTTGAGATTTTACTAATTAACTCTATATTATAAGATCTATCCATTAAGTATACCATTTAGAATTTACTGGAACTAAAAAAATTCAAAAAGGAAATTAGGAAAACCATTTTGTTCTCTTTAGGTCATTTTAGCAAATTCTTCATTATAGACGTACAACTATCTCATAGGGCTTTGGAAAAATGTCCTTAGGAAAAAGCTATATTAGTAAAATGACTTTTCAAAAATTTTAGTTCGGTAAAATGACTTCAGAACTATTTACTTTTATACTCCGCAATTTGATAGGTCCCTATGTATAAAATTAAAATTCTATTTTGCAAATTTCACTTTATGATGTTATTTTGGAAAACTCCACCCTCATAAGTTATAAGCTAGAATGTGGGAAGAAAGATTTTACAATATAACAGCAGGTATGTAATTTTCTGGAAAGCTTCACTTTTTATTTTTAATTTTTTGAAATTAAACTTCCCTTTTTAGTAATGCTCCTTTCAGTTTCCTCATACTCAATCAAGCTCTTGGTTGCAGGCATAGTCTAAAGGTAATATCACATTTGACTTCACTTAAAGTTATAGAGTTTGAATCTCCCTACTTCCAAGTTCAAAAAAAAAAAAAAAAAAAAAAAAGTCTCAATCTAGCTCCAATTTCAATTTTGACGCTAATTTGGGAGATATTTCCAACTTATAGTGTACTGAGAGAAGTCTTAAAAGAGGTATATGCACATAATTGGCGTGGAAAGACTTGGTAAAAGGTAAGTTTCCATTAAGCCACAGTAACACATGAAATTCATTTAACTTTTTACTACTAGTGAGTTTAGGGACCGATGCAAATAATTATTAGGTACTTATAAAAATTGAATAAGAGACCCAAATGTAGCGAGAGAAGAGAAAGTTCAAAAACTAGGAATGCTGATTGTGATTCAGCTTGACATACATTCATGATTTACTAGAGTTGTCCTGAGCAGACAACAAAGCAACAACATGTAAATGCATATACAAGCAGATTATTTACCTCATTTTAGAAGCTTGTCACCTTCCAATTGTAAGCTGCTAAAATCTTTAGATTGAGATAAAGTCTGACTGAACAAACCAGTGGTCAATCTCTCTTACATTGTTTTTGTAAATCCTTGTTTTTTACTGCTTTTCAGTTTGTTCTTTGATCCGTGCTCTTGATTGACACACGATGAGTTTGATGTCATCTTCCGGTTTCTGATAATAACAGCATTATCTATACCACAACATGCTTCAGAGTTAACTTCGACTTCCAGACCCGTTGAGCTTACTCTCTGCCCCATCCTTTTTTCTTTCAGAATTTCGTCAGCCCTTTCCAATGCCAGATCCAGAGAACCTTCCACCATTTTTCTACTCTCCTCAATCCCTATACTTTTGTTAATGATCTGTAAAGTTTTGTGCATAACATTTCTTGAATAGGAACTCGATTGCCTTTGGCTCTTCCTAGCCGTTTGATATTTTTCAGAGTGTTTGATATGATCAACCCCCTCACCTTCTTTGGCAGTTTTTGTCCACCTCTTCAAAATGTATTGCGACGGTATGTGGAAGATATTTTTTGCATTGAGCACTTTTATACAATGACCACATAAAATGCCTATCGTTTCGAATTTGCCACAACTGCATGTCACCATGGAACTCGAACAATCAACCGTCACAATATCTTCTTTCTTCAGGCCTTCTTCGGTCAATTTGAATGTCGAAATGTTTCCAGAACATGTCACTTCTTCTATGGCCAGTGACAAGCTATCAAGCAATTCGTCTTGGAATTTCTTGAACATTGTGCTAGTATAAATATCCTCTGCATGTTTCTCCATCCCTTTTCTTGATCGTACAGGCAACATTTTGCTGCAGCATAAATCTTCACGCAGTTCTTCTAGGCGCCTCTGCTTGGCCTCTTTGATATACTGCTGAACGAAATCTGGGAGGGACAAGATCTCGGTAATATTATGTTGATATTTGCACTGTGGAAGAGTAATTCAATGCCGGCTGAGAAGATCTTTTTATTGAACAAATGTGACCATTTTTCCCATAAACTGTGCAAAGTGGTAAGCCATGAGTTTTCTCGAAGATTGTATTGCGTCAATAACAAGTCCCACTGTGCCTCAAATTCGTGCTTTGATTGACAATCGAATATGCATTTGTTGAAGAGGTTCTCGAAGCCAGGCAAATCAAAATATGCGGAGAGGTGTTTTTTGGCATTTTTGCAGATACAGCTCACACCAAGACGATGTTGTGTTTTAGGAAGTATGTTCTCCATTGCAACGGATATCGCCAGAGATTCATCTGTACTATATAATGTTTTTGGTTGGCGGTTATCCATAGCTACCACGAAAACCTTGAACAACCAAAGAAATGCCTCCAAACTTTCATCAAGCAAAAGTGCACAACCAAACAAGATGCGCTGCTGATGATGATTGAGTCCCCAGAACGGAGCAAAAATCATGTTGTCCACACGAATTGTTGTATCAAAAACAACGACATCCCCGAAATAACTATAATCCATCCTTGCCCCCACAATCCCTCCAAAAGAAACTTGTCATGTGGCCTGCAGCATCAACTTGAATTGCATAAAAAAATGACGGATCTTTCACTTGTAAATCAAGAGATTCGAAAGGCTTTGGACATCTTCTGGTTGTAGAATGTTGAATGTTCTAGTATCCGGCAAGCTATACTTGACAGAATCCACCTGCTGAAGTCCAACGTTATCCATGGTTTTTGTTGAAGCTGGAACCTCGATGTTATCCTCAAACAAACCCGTTACATGCTCTTGCCTTGGCCTGTCAAATTCATGATTGTGATCATGAATAAAATTAGAGATTACCCATTTTCCATCTTCAATCGTAAATTGTACGTAGGCATTGTAACCTGTTCTTGTTTCTTTTCTTTCGTACTTCATTGTCTTGTTGGATATCTTTTTCAATTTGAAACCTTGTCTTGAACACAAAAAGTTTCTTTTTCTAATGGTTCCGTTGGCCAACCGTGTCACCTTTCCTTTCCTTACAGAAAAACCAACCCCCCCAGCATATTTCTTGTAGAATTTGTAAGCCTCCTCAGATGAAAACTCCATCCCTATTTCCGGATGCCTCTTTTCATTTGCCTGTAAGTCAGATTGTATCTCATCTTCATCGCGTTCAGTCGAAGATATCTCATCTTTATCGCATTCAGACGCCAATGACTGAACGACTGAAGGGTTTCCAATTGAATTATCCCATTCCTACGAGAAACCAAAGAGAGAAATAAAAACAGGAACCAAGACATAAACTTGTACAATTTTGTTTTTGCTAATTCAGGGCTTTAGGTATTTCTGTTTTTCTCTCTCTCACAAGAAGGCTTTACAATTTGGTTGTTCTATGAATACAAACCTAAAACATTTACATGCTGTTTGTAACCATTTTAGCACGAATAAAATTTCCCACTAAATGAGTTCTTTCTAACATAGTGTCACTTTTGATGCCAAATTTGTCATATAGTAAATTTAGTGGAAAATTTAATACCAAGTATAGCTAATGTCATGTATAACATTTAAATTTTATTGGTTTGTGTCTTGACATTTTCCTCTAGTCATTTAAATATTTCATTTAAACTATTTAACTAATACAAGTTTACTTTCACAAATTTCAAAACTTAATTAATATTGATGACAAAAAGTAAATATAGTACTAAAAATAGTAGTACATATTAGTGTTAAAAGAATGATGACATTTTTTTTGCATACCTTTGAGATAAATTATAGCATTGATATTGATATATACATTGCAAATGGTTTGAGAGATGGGAGCTTCTAATGAGTCAAATAAATGGCCAACTTAAGATTTTAAGATGTTTCATTGATTGAAGTTATATTTTGCAAAGAGTTACCAGAGAGTTAAGTTAATCAAATCACAGTGTTCATGCGATGCAACACCTTAAATTGTCAAACGGAGGGTTTATGTGAATCATTACATAAATGTCACATCTTCGAGCCTTGGAAATTTATTTTTGTTATTTATATTTTCTAGAAAAGTATCTCTTGTGCAAAATATACTCCTAAGAGTCCGGCTTGATATTAAAGATTTTAGTAATTGGCGATAACCAACTGGTGACGACCAGTAATCTATCAAAATACTTGAGTGTTGCTGATGATCGTACAAATGATCATATATTGGGATACATATGGTCATGTATCGTGATACTATATGTTTTCTCGTGAGAATTGAAAAAAAAAAAAAAGGGTAGATAGAGAAAAAATCATCAATAAAACGCTTGGAAGCTACCATCGTTGAGAGCTCCCCACCCCACCCCCGACCCCAGCCCCACTAGCCAGAAGATCTTTGGCATGATGATATGAGATCTCCTTTGTGAATAATCCTCCAACCACACTTAGTGAGCCCTCAATGATTGGAGGTGCCGATCAACTCCGACACATGTTGATCTTGCACTTGCGATTGTCGGCATCTTTTCCATCGTCTTTTCTAATTCCCCTCTAAAATAAATACCATATCTCACCATTTTTTCTACCCCTTGATCCAACCGAACCCTAAGTCGTTGGAATCCTTGGCACTGCCAATCTCACCTTGGTGAAAACGGGCGTGCAAGGGGATGGGGAGCAGTAGCAAAGAAGAGAGGGAATTCAATAACAACCCTTGGATGGAACACTACAGGTGGTTCTCTAAAAGAGACTTTACCACAAATTCTCCCATTTTAATAAATAATAATTATTACATATTATTTTTATCTTTTGAAAAATTGTAGAATTTGTTCTTGAGCTTTTTATCTCAAATGTTAGCCTTACAATCCCAAAAAAATGTTTTTAACCAATGATATGTTGTAAGTTGCTTATAATTTTTTTGACGGAAATTCAAGTTTTCCTTTTATTTATCATACACCATCTTTTTTCCCCCAATAAAGGTGAATCTTTTTACTAATAAATAATAACTTAAATGCATCAATATTCTAGTTATTTGATAATTTTATAGTCAATAAATCTTTTAAAAACAACAAAATCTTCAATAAAAAAAATAGAAAAAACTTTAGATAAAGAAATTGGAAGGAAAAAAATAAAAAGAAAAAGAATCAAGTGTTGGTTATGATATTAAAACATAAGGACTGTTTAAATGTTATGTACGGTAGGAACAAAATTTGAGTGGTTGCAAATTACAAACATTTTAACCTCTTTGATTCGCCGGTTGAAAGTGAAGTTTTTAAGTTCGAGTTATTGACTTTTCAAAAACTACTTGCAATTTTTGTTAACTTTTTAGAAAAAGATAAAAACTAATATAAAAATTTTGAGTTGAAGATGGTAATCCAAACAGACCGTTAATAATTGTAGAGCTTAATTTGGAATTAAAGTTTTTTTTTTTTTTGGGGGGGGGGGGGGGGGGGGGGGGGCGCACATGCCCCCAGTCCTAGCGGGTGTAGGTGAAAGAAGAAGAGAAAAGATTGAAAAAATCCTAGTGTGATTTTGTCTCCACACCACACAAATTGCAAGTGACGAAAAGTTACATCTATTATAATTGAGGGTTGAAAAAATCAATCTACTTGTAAGAAGATTTTTTGGTAAATAATAAAAAGATCTGGGGATGATCCATCGTTTTTAGGTTTTCAATCTTACATGCCAGAATCTTTTCCTCTAAACATGACAAAGACAGGTTATTGAAATTAACCCATAGAAGGAGCAATAGTCAACAAATGTACTCTTTAAAGACAATCCTTAAAATCACCATTTTTCTTTTTTCATAAAAATTTTTTTGGGGCCTATTTGTTAAGACCATTTTTATACAAATAATTTAAGGCCACGTCATTAAAAAAAAATTAATTCAAGCGCTGCATTTTTTTTATATTAATTTAAGCACTACATTTTAAAACAAAAAAAAAAAAAAAAGCATGAATCCTGAATTCACGTTGATAGATCCGAATATCTAATTATAAAGTATGAAGCTTAGACTAATGGTATAAAGTATAAACACCCACAGAAGCACACATATATTATTATTATTATTTATATTATTATCTATTAACTTTTTTATATACAATATACATGATACATTATCGGTTTGATTTGGGTATTTTGAAGGTAAACAATGCATCTAATCCAATTAAGTTTGTTTTCAAGAATTTATATACAGTCTAGACTATCCGATGAAAGTTGATTGAATCAAGTTGGATTGAACCAATTAGTTTGATCTGTTTGATTGGATTCCTATATGAAGGACTAGTAGAACTCTTCATTCAACCAAAAAATAAAAAGTTAAATAAAAGAAGAAAAACACACAAAAACATCCCGTGAGTTCGAAACGGTCTCTTAGAAAAACACACAAAAACACACAAAAATATCCTTATATTTCTCTCTCTCTCTCTCTCTTTCTTTTTTCTTTTTTCTTTTTTTGTTTCTCTCTCTTTCTCTTCTCCCCTGCCACACCCCAACAGTCCCATTTCTTAGAAACGGTCCTTTGTTTTTTTATATTATAATTTAACTTGAGGATGGAATGAACTCAACAATAGAGTAAAGTGTCAAATTATCATTAAACCATCATTACAATCGTAGAACTGGTCTCATTTAATCCTTTATATAATATTATTGTGGTTTAGTTAAAAAAAAAAGAAAAGTTATATTGCTTAACATGAATGACTTTTGAGGATGCATCCGTACGCTAGTAAAATAGTCTAATGCTCTTCTAAAAGAAAATAGCTTCCAAGCGAAGATCTAAAATATCTTCACATAGAGAGGAATTTAACAGATGGAAATGCAACTTCGCTCAACTGCTTGAAAAGTGGATGAAATATATATATATATATATATATAAAGTTTGAAAAGTAGATGAAAAACAGAAAGCCAGACAGGCTATAAGAGATCCTGGGTTCAACAAATTACTTGAATCACACTGCTTTTTAACTTAAAACAAACCACTAACATTTCTTCGGCAATGGAGAGCCACATAATCCTGGATTCCCTTCGAAAGATGAACCTGGAAATGTCACTATTTTGCCACCTTGCGGAATTGGACCCGTAAGTTGGTTGCGGGACAGATTCAAATGATTTAGGAATTTGAGGTTTGTCAACTGCTGAGGAATTTCTCCTGAAAAATTGTTGTTAGAGAGATCCAAGGACTGGAGATCTGTGAGATTTCCGAAAGACGAAGGAATAAGGCCTGTGAAACTGTTACTTCCCAGATCTAGCGCAATAAGTGATCTTAGATCTCCCATGATATTTGGAACCTCACCACACAAACTATTATGACCCAAATCTAGTAGCTTCAAATTGTTTCTCTCTCTGTGAGACAACTTCTCTTTCCCTATTCTACCAAACCAGCTCCGAATATGCCCACGAATATTGTTGTGCGACAAATTCAATTGCTCTATTTTATACTGGTTCTTCAAAAAATAAGGAAATTCAGACAAGTTACACGAAGACAAATACAAAAATTGCAATTGAGGAATATATTTAGAACTTGTACTTGCCTTTACTCCAGATAATAAACTATTTTCTGAAAGATCCAGGTACCAAAGCCCCGAGAAGTTGCCCAGCTCAAGTGTGCCGCTCAAGTTGTTGGAGTGCAGATCCAGAAATATCAAGCTTTTCAACTTGGCCATCGACTTCGGAATTTGACCACTTAAGTTGTTTCCACTTAGACTCATGAACTTCAGCCGCGGAGAAGAGCCGTTATAAATATTGAGAGGACCTGAAAACGCATTGTTGTCTAAAGACATGGAAATCAATGAAGGTAACGTAAACAACCACGTGGGGATTTCCCCGCTGAAGTTGTTGTACGAGACATCCAAAGAGGTCAGATATTTCGGCTGTCCTAGTGAAGAAAAAACTTCACCGGTGAAACTATTCCCAACAAGAAGTAATCTTTTCAGAGACGTGAGGTTTCCAATTGAGAAGGGTACTTCACCGCTGAATCCACAGCCGCTCAAGTCAAGAACGTTGAGCTGTCTGAGGTTTCCAAGTGTTGATGGAATCCGACCGTACAAGTCGTTGAATGAGAGATCTAGAAGAGTGAGTTGGGAAAGGTTCCAAATGGAAGGTGGAACCGCCCCTGAAACGTTGGAACCGCAGATATTAAGATAAGTTAAGCTTGAAAGTTGTCCAAGCCTGGAGGGAATCCGGCTTGAGCTGAAGTCGTTGAAAGCGAGGTCGAGTTTTTGGAGTCGAACCAATCTGAAAAGGCTGCTATTAGAACGCAAGTGCCCTTGAAGCGAGCTTTTGCTGAGGTTTAGGCCGACAACAAGACCACTTGCGGTTTCGTCGCAGATGACACCGTCCCAAAAGCAACAGTCACTGCCCTCCTTCCAGGTTCTCATTTTTGGAGAAGACTTGGCGGGACCTTTGGGTGAAAACTCTTGTTTGAGTTGCAGTAAAATAGAGCTCTGGTCAGGGAGACATCTTATTATAAGATTGGAAGAAGCAATGATGGAGATATTAAACGTGTGCGAAACATAGAAGGAACATGAGACGAGGCAAACTGTGATGCAAATATTCAGCAAACTGATCTTCCTCGCCATTTTCCTTCTAGTAGAGAGAGACTTGAGTTACTCACATGTGAACAGGGGAAGTTCTCTGCTCCGAGGAAGACTTAGAGACAAAAAGTCTAGGACATGCCAAAATCGTGGAAATTTCTTAACAGACATTTTACTGGTAATCAGGAAATTTAAAAAAAAAAAAAAAACAAAAAAGAAAAAAGAAAAAAAAAAAAGAAAAAGAAAAAAGAAGCAACCATGCAATTACTGAATATTATAAAAATTCATCCACTAGACATCTAACCGAGCCCCTCTTAAGACAAGTAATAGGTTAAGCTCCAAACACACTCAAGCAAACATATGTCTGTATTGTTCCATCCCCATATAAGGAATATTAGCCGAAATGACAACCTCAAAAATTGAAATTAGCCGTACCATCTTCCAAATTTTTACGTTTTGTTTAGTTTGTTAGCCTTGGTTTTGGCCAAAGATTCGGCCTTTCTTGGCAGTTTGCCTTGTTCTTGTTTCCACTGATATTATATTTTCTACCCAAAAAAAAAAAAAAAAAGAAAAGAAAAGGAAAGAAAGAAAGAAAATCATCTTCTGCCTTCAATGGCTTCTTCTCCTTCGGCGACATAAGAGAACCGTTTCACCAGCTATAGACGATGGGGTGGTAGATAAACTCTATGTTGGAAAAAACCATTTTGAGGAGCCATTTTGAAGTCCAATTTGAGTGGGACTCACTTTGTAAAAGTAACAGATCAGGCTGGATATATTCTACGTCTTAAGGAGATCAAAATTGTATATTCATACGCTCAAAATGATAATCGGGTGAATGACAAATTGATGCTCAAAGTGCACCAATTGGTATTGGAATTTGTTTGAAAAATTGCTAAGAATGTGGTGTCCCATATTGCTAAGGCATAGAGGCTTGATGGACATTATAAGTGATAGCACTTGTAATATTGAATAAGATGGTCCACCCAAATGTTTCTCTCACACACGGGGGTGCAAGTGATTGCACTTGTGGGTGATGCGAATGATTTACACACACTTGAACACACAACACAAGTTCACATTTTAGGGTTATAATTCTCATTAATCCGGATTAAAGAACATCTTAAATTTGGTTTTATAATACCTCCTCTTGAAGCCTATAAAAGGAAGCCTCCATAAGCATGATTGACACACATTTGAACACACAATACAAGTTCACTTTCTCTCTCGCTATTCTTTGTTCTTGGCAATTTTTCTTTTGTAGTACGTTTTGTTGTTTTTGGTGATAGAGGGAAGGCTTTGGTTTCAAGTTCGCAGGAAGAGGTTTTCGATCGTGCTAGACTATCATTGTTCGTCGTTGTATCCTGGGAGAAAGACACTCATTGATACCTCATGCACTTATTGGAGGCGGCGAATCTATTTTAAGAAAAGCATGTGTTACACATGCCTCGACGTTCTTCATCTTCATGTTATTACATTTGGGTTAAGGTTGAATTTCTAGTTATAGTAATTTTTTTTATATTGAACTTGTTCGTTGTTTATGCTTCATATTTTCTTACACTCTAAAATATCACCTAAATCTGTTGAAGGTCAAGAAGGGCGAGTTCATATAACTTCACCCTTAGAGTTACAAAACCCATATTGTAGTATAGCCATGGAGAGTGAAGCAAAACAGAGATGATAAAGCAACTGAAACCTGATTTTCAATGTTGTGCTTTTTTTTTTTTTTTTTTTCCCTTGCTCTTGTAAGTTGTAACTTTGTTCCTTCCGCTGATTAAAATGGACAAATTATACTTTTCCCCCTCAACTTTAGACATTGTCATAGAATACCCCATAAACTTTAATTTGTAACATTATTTCCTTTTGAACTTTGGAAAAGTTTGTGAATTTTCTCCCTCAATTAAATTTTTGATTAAAAAAATACATCTAACACTCATTGGAAGCATCGATTGGGGGTATTTAGAATAGAATTATGAAATGATACACATTGGTAGCACTCTTGATACCTGTTAACCTTATTAAATGTGAAATAATAAAGTTATCTATGAGAGAGAAATACAAGAAAAAAATGACAATCAACATTAAAAATTTACTTTTTAAACTTAATTATAAGTGTTTCGCATTTAATTATAACTGAAACCTGATTTTCAATGTTGTGCTTTTTTCTTTTTTTCGTTTTCTTTTTTTTTTTCCTTTTTTTCTCTCTTGTAAGTTGTAACTTTGTTCTTTCTGTTGATTAAAAATTTAAAACTTTTCTCAACAGCGGACAATGGACATCGAAGGAAAGAGAGGAAGTATTGCTTAACTTTGGAGGTTGGAAATTGGAAGAGGAAAGAGAAACATTGCAGAAAAAGTGCCAGTGAGTTCAGAAAAGAAACACTTTTTTTTTTTTTTTTTTTTTTTTTTTTTTTTTTTTTTGGTTTTGAGAAATTTTTTTAATCCTTACAATCTATTAAATGACGTCAAATTATCGACCACATGGCAATTATTAATAATCCCCATTTCAATGCTTTAATTTTGTCACAAATTTTTGTTATTGGGGTAAAATTTTCATTTTGTATCATTTAAGTTCAGTCAATTCCACATATTAACACGTGACCATTCCATTAACTAAACTTAAAAAAAAAAAAAAAATGAAAAGTTTGCTAATATTCCAAAGTTTGGGTGCATTTTGTGACACAGGTCAAAATTCAAGGAGTAAACTTGAGATTTGTCCTCAATTTCCATCAACCAAACTAATAGAAAGAGAAAATTTTAAAGTTCAGAGAGAACGGATGTTACAAATTAAAATTCAGAAAGTTTTTTGTGATAAGGTCTAAAATTTGGGAGTAAACATGAAATGTGCCCCGTTTTCGACCATTTTTTAATTTATTTTTAAATTTGGGGTTTTTTCTAGGTCGGATGTGCTTGGCATCATTTAACTTGAGATGAGCTTATTTATTTTTCACCATTTAATGCTGATCTAAAGGACAAAAACATTTTCCACTGATAACGAAAAGATAATGCCTCCAACTATAGAACTTCCACCTTTGTGTATTGTTGATGTGAATAATCGTGCAAGGAAGACGCCAGCTGATGTGGACGTTTTTCACAACAAAGAATCAAGTCAAGATTATATTTTCAAGTTTCAAGAAGTTCAAGATTCAAAACAAAATTCAAGAAGTTTATAATATCTGATCAAGATTTGATTTCTTTGTAATTCTATTTGAGTTTTAAAGTTTTAGTTTAAAATTTGAATTTAGGTATATTTTTAATTCCGAATTTATTTAGATAAATCTGATCTTTTTTAGGTTTTTTTGTTATGTTTATCCTTAAGGATAGATTAGGAATTTTACAAGTGTAAATTCAGCTATATAAGGCTGACTTCTCAGATTATGGAATAGAAGATTTTTGATGTTTATTCATATTGTGAGTTATTCTTCTTGAGTTCTTGAAGAAACTTATCTCAACTTATCAAGAAATTCCTTGTGGCGTTCAAATCGACTTATCAAACGGACTTCCATCACCGTTTGTGGTGTCTTCACCATACCAAGGTTCTTGCTTCGCTAAGCAACGGGTCGCGGTTTCCTTCAAACTTAAAAGATCTTGTGTTACTGTTTCCAGATTTGGTATTGGGTCTCATCACATTGTTGGCGTGGTTCGTATCAAAAGTCCTATTGATCCTTAGTATTGTGTTCATCGACATTAGTGGAGAGTGATGATGACAACGTCGTCACGGGCAAGAGCACGTGGGACGAGACGTATTCAGATCCAATTCTAGTTCCCGTTGATCCAGTTGCGAGGGCTCGCACGAAAAAATTCAAAGACGCACTTATGGGGCTGATTCGAGCAACCTGTCTCAAACTATTGCGTGGAGCCGCATCGAGGGAATTACAAGCGACAACCAGTCCAACAAATACGTGATTCAAGTCCTAGAAGGGAACGAGTAATTATGCTTGCAAGATCACGAGCTGTCATTTTTCCGTTTTGAGAACTTTCCAGTTTTGAGGCAATAATTGGGGACAAGAATCAGCATTGATTGAATTGTTATTTAGTTTCCTTTTATTTTAGAATATTGTAAGGCTTTTCAGCCATTTAGGGAACTTTCCTTATTTGCTTTATCTCTATTTGCTTCAGATTTGTTGTTTCCTTTTTTGGCTTAGTGCCTTGCCAAAATTCCTTGGGCAATTAGGGTTTGAAAATCCACAAAGCGAAACAACTATAAATACTACACGGAATTCTTCAAAGGCAGATCAGTTTACACAATTTTTTTTTGAGGCTTAGTTCTCTCTGGTTTTTTTACGAACTTCTGGAACTTATCGGAGAAATCTGTGGCGTTCATAGACTTATCAATCAGTCCATCCATAGCTGATTGTAACGTCCTCACATACCAAGGATCATGCTTCTTGTTAGGCATCGGGTCGCGGTTCCATTCAAATTTGTTTAGAATTCAATCTTGGAGACTAATTTGGTTAGGGTCACGTCAGTTCTTAGTGTGGTTCATATCATTTGGTATCAGAGCAAAGGGTTCTAATCAGGTTTTGCTTATCCAATATTTTATTTTATGTTTATTTTCTGTTAATCGAGAGTGTTGAATTCCAGTATAAAAAAAAAAATCTAGATTATCAGAAGGAGAAGGATCAAAAAAGAAAAGAAAGAAAGAAACGAAAAAAAAAATCCGTCAAAAAAAAATATCCAGATTATCAGAAGGAGAAGGATCCAAACAGAAAAGAAAGAGAAAAGAAAGAATGAAAAAAATTTTTTTTTTTTGTTTGATTCTTTATATTCAAGGCTTAAGGAATTCCAACATTGAATTTCCTACAGAGATTGAAAATTTGTTGTTGCTCAAATTTCGTTTATTTTTAGGTGTTAATTCTGAAAGCCCAAATTCTCTTTGTTTGTTAAATTCTTGTAACTACTTTAAGCATTGTTGGAAATCTTTTTGTGAATCGTCACGGAAGTTTCGATATTGATTTGATTAGTTTAACAAGAATTGAGTGAGGATTAACGAATGGAAAAAGGCAAGAGAGGCGAGAGCATTAGAGTGAACAAAAGCTGAAAGTTTTGAGCTTAAACACGAGAGAAATTGTGCAAAACCAGTTCATGAGAGAAACACGTATGGGAGTGCTGTAAGGTCCTTGGTATTATTTCTAACTTTGTTTTGCAGGAAAAAAAAAAAGATGTCAAACAACAGCAAAAACTCTACCGATGGTACCACTGGAGCGGTTGATCCGAAACTCCTCATGGAAGCGATAATGGGAGAGATGAGGCGAATGTTGAGAGGAGAGTTGGAGCAGCTTCATGAGAGGGTCGACCGAATAGAAAACGCACG
>JAFMPE010009774.1:0-16916 GCA_024759925.1 Ficus religiosa | reverse complement strand
ATTCAATTTTTATTAAAAAGACAAAAAAGCCCCTCATTTCTTTATCAACACATATTCCCCACCACTCGCCCACGTATCCCCCCACCCCCCCTCCTTTTCTTCTTCGTGGCGTTGGTTTTTTTCTTTTTTTTTTTTTTTTTCTTCCTTCTTTCTCATTTAATTTATTCAATTTTTATTAACTAGACAAAAAATCCACCCCATCCCACCCCGGGTCATAATCTTCTGGTTTATTTGGAGTAGTTTGAGTTGGAATTTTTAAGTTTTAATAGTAAATTTTTTTAAATTTTCAAAAAAAAACAAAAAAACTTTTTGAAAAAAATACAAAACAAAATTTGAGTTGAATGGTTTGAACCATTCAAGCAAACAGGCTCATCTTCTTCTTCCGTCTTTCCTCACTTTGCCTTATTTTTTTTTCTTCTGTATTTTCTTATGCTTTTTGTTAAATTCTTTTTTCTTTAAAATTTTAATAGTTTTTTCTTCACTTTTATTTTTTTAAGTTAAGATCTGTTGTTAAGATTTCATGTATCATTAATTATCTTCCAATAATGTTATTCCATGTCATATTAATTTAAAATTTTAGTTAAATAAAAAAATTAAATACCGAAACGAATTATGAGTTATCAAAACATTATTGAGTTGTAAAAATTTCATCATTTTGGTTGAAACTTTTTTATCAATGCTTAAACGACATGCCATTCTTCATGTTAAATCAAAAAAATTTTAAAATTAATTTACATTTAAGATATGTTAATTAAGATATGATATTTATGAATGAGAACTTACTTCGTTTTATATACTTAATAAACTTTATACATTGTCTTTTTTTTTTTTTTTTCAAAAACCGGTAAATGTTCCAAAATTTTCGAAAAAAGGGCTGACTTTTTCCTCTCATTTGTCTACTAAAAAAATTTGAAACTTTCTCCCATCTTCAGTACTTTCAAGCAATCTTTTATTAACTCACCAAAAAAAAAAAACTCTCAAGTTTTCTCTCTCTTTTCCCTCCCTCCATCAAGTTTCCACTCTCTCTCTTCCTCATTCGATTTCTTCTATCCTGTCTATCTTCACCACTCCTCACTCACTAGCTCATGCTGCCAAGAGTCCTACGACCGTGCCTTCCATCGCCTCCAAGGCCACTCCTCATGTTTTTAATATATGTACTTGTTTTATATATATATATATATACACACACACACACACAACAAGTAGGTTCACTAAACTCGAGAGGAAATTAGCTGAAATCATTAAGTACAGTTAGAAGTTTAATAACAATGAGTGCATATATGAACGTACACAATTTGTAGAACATATATATGTACCAATTAGAGAGAAGATGAAGATCAAGAAAACAAAAAGAGAAATAAAATAATAATTAAAAAAAAAAAAACAATTTCTCATCTTTCAAGGACGCATCATATATTTCCCCAAACCCCATATATTATATAGATTTTAGAGAGAGAGAGAGATGATGATGTGATTTAGGGCTTAATGAATTTAATTATTAGTACTTGTAACCCTTAACAAACAGACTCTCAGAAGCAAGGCCAGTGTCACTGCCTCCAGCGTAGTTGCCAAGAGTGGCCTCAGAGTTGGCCTTGGCCCTGGCCAAGAATGCCTCCTGAGCCTTGGCTATGTTCTCCTTCTTCCCACCCCATGTCTTGAGCGTGCTCTGCTGAAGGGCTCGCCCGAATGAGAAGGACAGTGTCCATGGCTTCAACACCTTCAACTTGTTCATCGCGTTGAGGTTCAGCGTCGCCTCCTCCTCGCTTTGCCCTCCCGATAGAAACACGATCCCTGGCACCGCTGGTGGCACTGTCCGGCGGAGTGCTGTCACCGTGTACTCCGCTATCACCTCCGCCGCTACCTATGATCCAAGATGCAACTTTTCTTGATCAGCAATAAAGGAAAAAAAAAAAAAAAAAAAACTAGTTTTCATTAAAAAAAAAAAAAGTATAAATAACATGTTTGCGGGTTGCAGACATAACCTAGGCTAAATTTATGTATGCAGTGTTCCCCACAAAAATTAAATTTTATTTTCAGCGAATGCCAAAACAGAGAAATGGGCAGACAAAGACGACTTAAAGCTTTTTTTTTTTTTTTTTCTTTTTTGAAGAAATATATTTACGTGGCTAAAAAAATTACAATATTTGGCAGATTTTCAATGGATAATTTGGCATATATACCATTAGCTCTATTTTTACCTTACTTGCATGGCGTCAGTTTAAACTTTTGTGTAGAGAATAAGATTTCAACCTCCCATTTAAGATAAAGATACTTTGAGACAATTTTTGGAATTATCAAAGCTCTTTTCTTTTTCTGTCTTTTTTTTTTTTTTTGGTCGATTTTTAGCCACAACTACATGGCACAAAGAAAAAAAATCCTTGTGACGACTATATTACTAGTAGTACCAACAAAAAAAAATTATGTTTATCATACATATATTTGTTTAAAAAATAAAATTATTAAGATATTAAAAGTATCCGACACCACAGTCATATTAAAAAAAAAAAAATCACCTTAAATTTTATATGTATATTACAACTCATTTTATATGAGCCACATTATAAATACCACTAATGCTTTTATCACACTATTATCTTTCGTTATGGCCTAAAATGAATCTCATAATATTAATTATAATAAGATAATAATTTATCATTAGAGCATATAATAATTGCATGCATGTGTATATATATAATATACATACATGCATATACGTTACCTTAGGGCTATCAGAACCGGGCGTAACCATGTTGGGTTTAAGGAGCGTCCCTTCAAGAAGCACATGGTGGTCATTGAGCGCCTTGTAGACGGCCGCGAGCACCGTCTCGGTGACGGCGGCGCACTTCTTAATGTCGTGGGGCCCGTCGGTGAGCACCTCCGGCTCAACGATGGGCACCAGCCCGTTCTCCTGGCAGATGATGGCGTAGCGGGCCAAGCCCTGAGCATTCTGCTGGATGGACAGCTCCGACGGCTCGGTGGGACCGATCTTAAGGACTGCACGCCACTTGGCGAAGCGAGCGCCGGCCTTGTAGTACTGGCTGCACCTGGCGCCGAGGGAGTCGAAGCCCTGGGTGGTGGTCTCGCCGTTGGTTCCGGCGAGCTCGACGGTGCCCTTGTCGACCTTGATCCCGGGGACGATGCCGTTCTCCTCGAGGACCTCGACGAAGGGCTTGCCGTCGGAGGTTTTCTGGTAGAGTGTCTCCTCGAAGAGGATGACGCCGGAGAGGTAGGAGAGGGCGTTGGGGGAGGTGAAGAGGAGCTCCCTTAGGGCTTGGCGGTTCGATTCGATGTTCTCGACGTTGATGCTCGCCAGCCGCTTTCCGATGGTGCCGGTGCTCTCGTCCGCCGCCAGTATTCCCTTGCCGGGGGTGGCGATGTACTTGGCTGTCTTTATGAGCTCGTCTGAGATAATATTTGATAGGACATTACATTAGCTACTGAGTTTGTGTGTGTGTGTGTGTGTACACACATATATATAATACACAAATGCTAAAATTATATGTGACTCAAAGTTAGTACATGATCAGTATATATGTGACTGGTAATAACATAATGACAGTGCTATAAATATACATACGTGTATGTGTGTGTGCGTGTGTGTAAGCAAAAAAAAAAAAAAAAAAAAAAAAAAACAATAGAAAAGTTGATTAATAGAACGTTTCAATTATTAAAAAAGAAAAAAAGTCTATATGTGATGAGATTATATTTATTAATATGACATTATGATAAATGCTATAAATTCATGCCTCAAAAATAATCATAATTTGTTGTGGTAATTATAGTTTCGTAGTAATTTAATATCTAATTTTATCATTTAATGTAGAGTTCGAATCATCTCATCTCAAGTTTTTTTTTTTTTTTAAATAATCGTGAGATTTATGAATCGTCAAATGCTATATTTACACTAAATAGATATTCACATGAGCTAGAAAGAATGACATATTGTTGACTTCAACTCTCTCTCTCTCTCTCTCTCTCTCTCTCTCTATACAGAAGGTCCTTGTTACATATGTGCTTGCTCTTCGGGTATTTTGAGGATAGCAGATAAAAATGTTGACAATTATACTGAACAATTGCTTCCCCGGTGCAAACGTAATAATCTTCACCAATTTTCAGTACTTACATATTCATATACAAACATATATATATGTATATGTATATGTATATGACTATATTTTTTATACATCCATGTGTCGAAGACGTTTCAGGTAAGCGGTAACAAGACGCAAACACATCCGTTTTGCTACATCATAACAATCAACAACTCAATTCGTCCACCCTAGTAGTTTTCCTTTTTTCAATCAAATTCATATATATATATATAGATATATATGTGCGCGTGTGTGTTAAAAAAAATACTCACTCACAATGCTATACACTAAACCAATGATGAGAGACAGAGAGAGAGAGAGAGAGAGAGAGATTGTATTTACCAGCATACTTTCCAACGAAGGCCGACATGGTTGTGGCTTATTTTAGGATAATTGGATAGAGTTGTGATTAAAATATTATGCGAGACAAAAAGTGCAAAAAAAAAATGCAGGACCAAAGCGCGGAAAACAAACACACACAACCAACAATCTATATAGATAAGCTCCTCAGCGAATATACCAACAGAATCCACCTCATGCCATGCACCGCCACGTGTCAAGAGATTAGCCCAACAAGGGTTATCATCCTCGGATAAAGCAATGAGTGACTGCTCTCATAGCCAAGTGGCCAATTATATATCCGTAAAATTCTCTCTCCATATATATATATATATACACACATATTATGTGGAATATATATAGCTATGTTTCTCATCCGTTCATATAATTTGGGAGGCAACTTTGGAACAAAACAGAAATAACAAATTTTGGATTGTACCAACCCCCCACAAGTTTCAGCCACTATCTTGGATTTTCATTCTAGTCCTAACTTGGTATAATGTTGCTTTCACCTTAACCACCCATCAAATTCTATCCACAATCCACTACCACTCAACTTCCATCATGACAATTTAACGGTCAGTTCACACCTAACTTTACCGGAATTCAAATTCCCGCCTTTGAATTATATGCATAATTTAGTTGCTAATATAGTTTGTCAATATCACAAATTAAAAGGGCAATGGAAGAGTGGAAGATGTTTATATGTTATGTATATATAATATAAGATGAAAGTCAAAAATTTCGCTGCTCTTAAAAAAAGTAGAAGCCACCAGAATATGAGTCAAAAAGCAAGTCTCAGCTGATTTTTAGGGATTGCTGACGAGTAAAGATAATGGGGTGCGACAAAATATATATTTATATATAGATAGATAGATATATCTATATAGTGGACCATTTTTTTTTTTTTTTTATAACTTTTGGAGGAGCCACTTCTCTCATCCTTTGCTGAGTCACTCATCATCTGTTCCAAAATATCTGTCTCCAAACTCTCCCATGCCTGGTATGACACGAAAATCTTCATTCAAACCAATCTCAATCTCAGATGTCACAATCTTAATCCTTGGGAATCTCTTGCACACCACATGGATTCCTTGAGGTGCCTGGTGAACAAATTTTGCAAAGTAATCATTAGATACAAAATGAGGTAAAAACTTGAACAATATTTCCGATATGGGACAATGCCGAACTTTTAAGAGTAGGGAATGCAAATCTCATAGTTCGGAACTGCACAATGCCGTACTCTTTAAGAGTAGGGAAACAAAGCAATTGATCGCTACTCAACTTACAGAGATGAGATTGAGAAATATGATGTTGGACTCCGGTACGCCCTTTCTTAAGATTAAGGAAATCGCCTGAACGGCTGAATTACCTGAAGAAGAGTAACTGATAAGGTTTACTTGTCTAACTATTAGTGTAGCATCGTGTAGGAATTAGAAAAGGCGCAAAACCAATGGGAAAGAAAAGACACGAACCTGTTCCTAAGATAGGATCCAATAATAAAACATGCCTATCCGAGATGTCTTGCGGCAACTTCTCGTAGATTAGCTGTCAAGCAAAGAAAGTGTAGAGGAAACAGCCAGAAGTAAGACTTGAATACATTGGTGAAGAACAAGCAAAGACACAAAAAAAGATTCCCAAACCTGTTGACCGTTGTCCCCTTCTCTATGAATAAGAATTTTCCCGATCTTGATACCTTTACAGCATGCTCGCAAAGCATTCTCCATGCTCTCACCGCTAAAATATGAGGAAAATGTTAAAAACTATCACAGGAATGCACATTCAATATTTTAAAATAGATCCGAGACAGCACAAGAGGAAGCCACGATTTTAGGATTTGAAACCCCCTAATTTCATGTAAGTTGAAACTAATGGGTCCCACCTACACTATTTTGAATTGCAATAGTAAAAAACATACTAATGGGGTCCAATGTGTTCAAATTCTAATTCCAATCACCAGGTTCAAATTTTCATGTTCAAATCAATTTTGTTCAAATTGCAAGAATTTGGACCCACGAACCAAATGGAGCCTTATGCAAACGTCAATACCAAGTAACCGTGTTTGAGGTTTAAAAAAATCCTAACTACTGACATTAAAAAAAATAATATAATAAAATAAAATAAAAACTAAAAAACTAATTTCTAGCGGAGACTGATTTGAAAATATTACCTCCTGATAACAGATACACCACATAGCCTCTTACAAAAGTCTACACCAGTATACACGGACCCTGCAACCACAACAGAAGATGGAAAGCGAAGGATACCATCTCAAAAGAACTATAATACATTAGTAGACTACAAAAACAACTCAAATGGAACAATTATAGCTAAAGATTTCATCCGAATATAGCCTGATGCCATGACGAGATCTCAAAAACATCAAGAAAAAATATCTTGACGAGATGACTTTTGGGATTCTATGGTCTAATGCTTGACATAAACTTTTAGTCAAAACGAATATAAGCTTACCAGTGGGCGTGGTCACCTGCTTTTCCGTAAACGGTAGATGGCCCAAGCCATGTTCAACAACCTGGCAGTAAATTAGAGAACAATAGCCAATGACCATTTAAGGAAGTCAGTTGCCGAATCTCATCACGGAATTTAACAACTATCAAATAAACCCTATGTGGAAGGGAACATATGCATACCAAACGAATCAACCTATCGGAATAAAATACAAAATCATGCTTTGTTGTTTGAGAATCACGTATGAGGGTATGCATACCCCGTATCTGTACCAACGAGGAGTAACAATTAGAGACAAAATACCTAAATGAACAAATCACTAAATTTAAAAAGCACAACCAAAAGTTCGGAGCTGAACTGGGAAGGTAGGATACCTGAAAAGTTGATTGTATGACATATAGATTAGGATATATTTTACAAAGGTCATGCTGGCCGAGCTTTGTACGGATGTGTTGCACAATCAAATCAATTGCCACATGATTATCTCCTCCACGAGGAATAATGATATCAGCATATTTCTTTGTAGGAAGAATAAAGTCATCAAAAGCAGGCTTCACAAATTTTGAGTACTGCATTAACACAAAAATACGTTTAGAGGAAAGGTGAATTCAATTTTAGCCTCTATCAAACTTATATGATCAGGAATCATGGTAGGTGGGGGAGAGTAACTGTAGTAATGAAGCCTCAAAAACTCATTAAGTGAAAAATTTCAAGTGACTGAAATAAATAAGAAAACAACTAAACTCAATCAAGTAACTCGGGAAACAACGATATTCATCAAATTGACCAGTTCCTGCAATATCATGATTGTCCCCAGAATTGTAAGTTTACTGCATGTCTTGACACTTTAAACATACATACTCCTATAACTTTGATCACTTTTTTTTTTTTTCATAAGATTGATAACATAAAAACATGAACATTGCAAACCTGATCAAGAACTGCACCAATATCCCTGTGTTTGTCAACCGTGTCACGCCTTATCCTTCTTGCCAAACGAACATCAGCATCTGCACTGAAAATTTTACAATGTGAAGTGTCCCAACTTAGTAACACTATGCGGTCACATAAGCAGACGTTTCATATTAGTAAATGCAAGTATGGTAGTAACTAACATAAGCAATGGAGACAAATTGTTAAGACCATGACCTGTATCAACAAATATCTTCATATTCAACAACTCTCGTACACGAGGATCATGGAAAATGAGAATTCCTTCCAAAATTATAACATCTGAAGGATTTACCTGCACAGACAGTAGAACAATGAGTATTATAAATTCAGTAAAGAGATTTCGCACTGATAAGGCATGCATGCACAAATACACCTATAACAACAATTTTAACTTTCATAGTTTTTTGCCTACTAGAATAAAAAGGGCATGAAAACTAGAGGCAACTGTGAGCGGAAAACTAGAGGCAACTGTGAACGGAATGGAATGTCAATAAAACCTGTATGCTTAGGAATCAAACGTTACCCTTCTAGGGGGGAACACATTGCTTTTGTAACTCTTGAAGTCATACTTTGGTATATCTACTGCCTGCCCATTCCTCAACTTATCCATAGAAGCTAAGAGTTTCTCAGTGTCAAATGCATCTGAAAACAAAAGAATTTTACATTAAAACAAACATACTCACATGCATCAAGTAAGAAAACTGAACACCATAACTATGCTTCTTACTGCTTCAAGTAAATAATTAAACTTCATTACAGAATTTTTCTTAGGAGAAAAATGTACAGTCCAAGAAATGGCATCAAATTGCATACAGGACATACCTTCATTAACTGCGTTCAAATGCAGTTGAACACTATTTATGATTTCATTCTATCTCCTAGATAAATTACAATTTGACTAAACCAGAAATCTCCTCACCAGGATGGTCAAAGTTATAATCCTGTACCCGGGCAAGTTCTTCTTCTTTCAAATTATGATAAAAGGAATCCTGAAAAAGAATCCATGTTGAGATAGGTAAATATAAAGTTATGCAGTGGAGAAGTATATTCATATAAACGAGGTCTACCAGATTTTATCTCAAGCTAATTACCAAATGTGCATACGAAGAAGGATAATGTTACCTGGTTAACAAGAACAACTCGCTGATCATGAAGTTGCTGTATAATCATATCACAAACAGTGGTCTTGCCAGATGCTGCTCCACCAGCAACCCCTGTCATACAACGCAGAAAGTATGGTCATAAGTAGAGAGAGAGAGAGAGAGAGAGAAGAAGAAAAAAAGAAAATGATCGTGCCTTCTCCTATGATGCATTCTTAGAAAGACCACATACATGCCTAAACCACAGTCCAGCATATACAATGAATTTGATAAAGTATCAAGCAAAAACTTTATAATGGGTATCTTCTGCATGCCATTTTTTCTTCAACTGATAGGATCATAATATAATCAAGTACAAGAATGTTTTATAAACAAAATGGTTCATATGCCATCCAGTAAAGAAGGTATAAGTCAAGCCACTTCAGGTTAGAAAATCAAGCAAAAAAAAATGTTAATCATGTCTCAAGAACATAGTTTTCAGATTCAACATTACCTATGACAAAAGGTTGCATATGCACGTTTTCTGCGGCAGAGGTTGTTGGCTGCTCCACCTCTGATGAATGGCTTTGCTTCACCAGACCATTCATGTGAAATCCAGAAAAATGAACCCCTGAGGAGGCCTCTATTAAGTCCACGACCGATTGAGAAGCCATGGGACAAGAACTATATATAATGAACACAAACAGGGATCAGAGAAACACTTAGAGCTCATGCAAGAACAAAGTTAACAAATGTAAAAGCTCTTGGCTACATTCTCGAGAGAAAATATAACTTCATTGCAATAATGGTCGCTCTTGATCATCAGATTCGGTTTATTTCAATCAGAAACTAACATCTTGGAGAATAAAACAATCAAACCAAACTTGAACTGGTAGTTTTAATTATTGAACCAAAGACTGGATCAAATTCAGCCCAGCAAGCTTGTCAAGTCATTTGGTCATATGTAGATGAAAAGAATTTTCTAGCATATTTACACTAAATGTATCTGACTCGAGTGAGCAGATCCAAACTAAGATAAAACTTGCTAAAAACCAAAGACTTGTTTCAAAGACACCAACCCTTTTTATATTTGACACGAAATATTCAGTTGCTAATCAAAGCAAGCAACAACAAACACAAACAAAATTGCCAACAGTATTACATTACTTGTGGGTTTCAAATCATCAATTTGTAATCTTCTGCAATGTTACTCTGATTAGAGTTGTTGGTGAAATTATAGTCTAAACTCCAAACCAATCAGAACCAAACATCTTGGGGTATTGAACAATCAAACCTAACTTGTCTTGTCCTTTCTAGTTTTGATTGCTAAACTAAAGATGGATTAAATTCAGCCAAGCAAACCTGTCAAGTCATTTGATCAGATTTGGATCAAAGAATTTCTACCAAAAAAAAAAAAAAAAAAAAAAAACTAGACCAAAATCAAACACTTGTGGGCAACACAAACACAAACAAAATTGCAATTACATTGCTTGTGGGTCTCAAATCATCAAACGTCCAAATGCAGCCGACCCCAATGAACACGACATTCTTTACACACACACATATGCAACCCGTTTCCGCATACGACATCACTTTCCGCGTAATTGATCGAAACAATCCGTCACGGAAACGACACAAAAACCAAACAAGAACAAGAACAAGAAAATCAAAGCTCATAAAAATCTCAACTTTTCAACTAAAAGCATCGTTCTAATGACGCCAATCCTAGGCGAAATCAAAACGCAGATCCAACAACCGTGAATGCCGATGCTTTCCGACACCGAAAAATTCTCGATCAAACTAATCAAATTGAAAATTTACAGAAACGAAAAAAAAAAAAAAAAAGATTTGTTCTTTGAAAAGTTAGGACAAGAAATTGAAGTGTGGAAAGAGTGAATCCAGAAATCCAGCAATGCGAGTTTACCTGGTGAGTAAGTTCGAATCGAACCGCGAGAATTCCAGAAGAGAGAGAAAGAGGGAGAGAGAGAGAGAGAGAGAGAGGGATTTGTAGAGAGAGAAAGTTGCAGAGAGAGAAGAGAGAGAGAGAGTTAATTACGGACAGGAAACAGAATGGGGAATATATATATGTGTGTGTGTATGTCTATATGTGGTGGGGGGATTGCTATAAGTGAGGGAGACCCTGAAATAAAATTTTTCCTTTTTGCAGAACAGTCCTTGAGCTCCGGCAAAATTACAGATACGCCTCTCTTTCTCTCTCCTCCCACTTTCTCTCTCTTCTTCTTCTTCGATTCAGACAGCCGTACGGTGTTGCAGTGAAAAACAGAGGCCGACGGTAGGGTTTTTTTTTTTTTTTAATTTTGGTGCTAAATCTAAGATCGGATTTATGTTCCGACGTGGCAGTGAATCGGAATGGGTCCCACTTTCAGATTCTTTTTTCTTTCTTATTTTTTTTTATATTTCTCTTTCAGTGCACTGAGGGAAACTCTTGTGTGTTGGTAAGTGTACCGCTTTTACGGTGTTCTTAAGATCATCCTACTGGATTTCCGTGCGTTGGCAATACGATGTCGTTTAATTTGCCGCAAGATGGGAATATTTTTTATTTTTTATTTTTTTGTTATTTATATGATGGACCTTAAACTATACATTGAATATATGTTATATTGATTCCTGAGTTTTGATTCTACACATTATACATCCCTTATTTTTTCCACTATTACGCCATGGTCCCTTGTTAATGTTGTATTAAAAAATTGGATAGAAATGAGCACGTTCTAATTACATAAGCTTTATTTATAAGTATAGTTGTAATTTAACTTTTTTTTTTAATGGAATTGTGTCTTTATCAAAGATATTTTGGAAATGAACTATATTTTTACTTAAGATATGGGTCCGTTTAGTGAATGAGTTTGAGTTAAAAATTTTAAATTTCAATAGTAATTTGTATTGATTTTTCAGAAACGATGAAAAACTTTTTTAGAAAAAGACAAAAACCGATATAAAAATTTTAAATTTGTAATAGTTTTCCAAACGAAGCAATAAAGTATCATCTGAGATATTTGGAGATACATTTCCTTCCCAAAATGCTTAATTACAATTTTGACCTTAATTAAAGCTCACATGATATAAGTGGGCGTTTGGTTCGTCAACTCGAACCTAAAATTTTCATCTCAGTTTTTATCTTTTTCTCAAAAAGTTTTTTGTCTTTTCTGAAAAAGTCAACAAAAATTACTATTGAAACTTAAAATTTACAATTCAAACTGGTGAACGAAACGTAAATCAAGTTTAATTTCCTTTTACCCTTTGTTGGAATTATCAGCATTGGGCCGTTTGCGTAACATTAGAAAAATTCAAAATTATCTGACATGTCAACTTAAAGGCATGAATCAATATAAAAATGATTATTGTGTCATTCACGGATCATTTGTGAAAATAATCAATTTTTTAATTAAAAAAAAAAAAGAAAATTATTTGGTGTTGTTTCACTCCATCGACATCATTTTGGGAACCAGCGATGGAACATAAAAGACCTTATACTCATTTAAATTTGATGATGATTTGATTAGACAATTTTTTTTTTTTTTTGGTTATATTACTTAATTGTGCTAATGAGATTTAGACATTCAAATTCTTGTACCCTTCTAATCAATGTCAAAATTTAGGTAGAATATCACTAATCAATGTAACAGTACAGCACGGACGCTATTGTAGCGTTCCCCGTGAAAAGACCAAAATTGTTTTTTTCCCCCAAGTTCATGCACTGATTTTTATTTTTATTTTTGGTACGAGTATTTTACAGTTGCTATGAGAAAATACCCCTAGGAGTATTTTTCAGTTGTTATGAGAAAATACCCCTATGAGTTTTTTTTTTTTTAATGTTTAGTTTAAATTATTAAATCTGTATTATGTTATATTTTTTTACGTATTTTTTATTTGATATAGTTTTAAAAAAAATTTGGTATTCAAAAACGTATATTAACGTGACCCTAGGAAAATATAGAAGCAGCTGGCCCTGAGAAACAAGTAAAAGAGAAAAGGAGAGAGTAAGTCGACCGAGGTTCCAAGACTGCCTCCAGGTGCGTCGTTGGACCTTCGATCTTAAAAATTGATCATTGGGCTCGTATCGTTGTGAGTTTTTTTAATGACGGTGGTTGTGTTTGGAGGGATGGCTTTATTGGAGCAAATATAATGTTGTATAGATGATAGTTTTCAGACGGCTTTGAGGTATTTTGTGATGCTTTTTTCGTCTAGTGGTCGTACTCTTTCGAGGTTTTGTTCCGAATGGTGGTGAGCTTATTGTGGAGGTGGTGGTTCTGGTTCTGTATGCTGACGGTGGTAGCGCGTGTATTTCACGTTCTGTTGTTTAAATGCATCTCGTCAGCTTCGCCGCTTATTTCCAAAATCGTTCCTCCTACTCTGATGGTCTTCTTGTTGGCTGCACTTTCTTTAAAGGCTTGCGATAGTCATGTTTTAATCTTTAGTTTTTTATGTTTTAGTCTAATAAAGGCGTTGAAATTTCCACCATATAGTTTTAGTATTTTCATTATAATGATAGAGGTAATTCTCCCACCGTTTGAGTTTGTTTTTGGTCTACCAGATTTAGGTCTCGATGACTTAGAAATTCCGCTAGCCATAAGTCTTAGTGGAGATGTTTATGGCCTTAGTGCTACATGCTACATGCTTTCGATGGATCAAAAGCTTCCATCGGTTGTAGTGGTTTTAAAAAGAACCTTATGTGTGCTCAAATTAATGCGTCGAGGAATTTTGATGATATCAGGTATCGTCTTGTATCGTTTTCCCTGTGTTTCATCAGATTTTACTAATAGAACCAGTTTTTATCGAGTGCTTTGTATTGTGCATCACAAGGTTACCTACATTATATTTGGCATCTGTAAGCCCTTTTAACTGAATGAATTTTACCTTTAAAAAAAATTGTACATTATCAGTGGAGAAACACTACTATACATAGCTCGACTATTAACTTACCAATAAGTGTAAAGAAAAAAATTTATACTTGCCTACTTAAAGAGAATAAATTGTCCATCCGGTCTCTAATTTTATTATTATTATTTTTATGAAGTTTTGATGTGCTCCCCATCCTTTTTTGTGACTAAAAGGTCTCTAAACTTTTTATAGTTGTTTTTGCTAACAGATGTTAAAAATTTATCAAAAAAAATATTACGCTAATCACATATAATTTACTATTTAAGGGTAACAAAGAAAAAAAAAATTTACATGATTTAACTTTCAAGCAGCATTCATGTGATCTATTCTATTCAATTTTTAACCTTTGTCAGGGAAAATAAAAAAAATAAAAAAAAGGACCAAATTGCACCTTTTCACGGAGTTTAGGAACTTTTTAGCCACAAAAAAAGTTGGGGACTAAATTGTAATTTTTATAAAAAGGTTAGGGACCAAATCAATAATTTACCTTCAAAATCATAATACCAATTAGACATGATTTTAAAGTATTGAATTCTTATCAAATTCCATTAATTTATCATAACTTTACTTCTATAAAAGGATTCAATATTATTTAACTGTTTTAAAAATAAATCCTTCAAATAAAGTATTATTTTTCATATTAGTAAAAGTAGGAACAAGAATCAACTCATATGTCCTTTTATTTATATCCCCTTCATATTCCTCCAATAATATCATGATAATTCAATGAAAAGATATATTTAATTATTATGTCATATTATATCAATTAAAAAATCATTTTAATTATACACATGTCTTAATATACTATCAGAAGAACATGAATGAGAACACAAATAAAGAAATATATGAACCAAATATGTAAAAAAGAATTATCCGCCTCACAAGCCCCAACTTTCCATAAAATAAATATGAAATAATTCATATTTAAATTCCGTCACCCCTCACAACAGCTCTATTTTAATACCCTAAACTAATTTATTAGAGAAATTTTTAGTGACTAGGTCCGTAATATCAAAAACCTTTTTTTACTCTCTTTTTTTTTTCTTTTATGAAAAAAAAAAAAAAAAACCTAATTTATGCAAACTTTAGAAATACCACGGAAATATAAGAAATATCGTAGTGGTATTTTAAAAAAAAAAAATTAAAAAAAGATATATCGTAGTGGTTTGACGGTAGATCAAGCATGCACGTGAAGAACATGACTTCGAAGCAATTAATTAGTTTTTTAATTAATTAAAAATGACATGATATAAATAGGCCACGCCATTCCCTTGAGCAGTGACCAATTTTACGTCTCTAGTTTTTTTTTTTTCCTTTAATTTGTTAGAAAATTTGAACTGTGGGAGTTGATTGCTACAATTTTTCTTTCCAGGTGCAAAATGACAATCAATGAAAAATTAGGTGGCACTGATACCCAAAAAAAAAAACCAAAATTCTACATTTTTTTAAGGGAATCTAAATAATCAAAAGATCGAGGTCTTTTTCCAAAATTTAAAAAAAAAAAAAAAAGATAAACTTTTGAATATTTAGTACTTTGGTCCCCAATTGAAGAAGTATGACATCTACGTCCCTAAACTCTCTTATCTTAGAGTCTTGGGTCCCTAATTGAAGAATTTGGACAAGTACTGACCCAGACTCCCATCGTCTTTGTGTATGTTAGTCGCCACTTGATGTTTTCTATTAAATGCTATCTGAGGTCAGTATTTGAAAACATCTTTGTGCGTCAAACTCCCATTTTATTTGTTTTGTTTTGCTTCGTTTGTTTATTTATTTTTTTAGATCCACAAAAGCTTGTTCTATTTGATATTGATTAAATAAGTGCAATTTTTTTTTTTTTAATTTGGGAGTGGGAGATTCGAATTCTATACCTTATAATGAAGTCAGGTATGAAATTACCGCTAAACTATGCATGCAACCACAAATAAGTGCAAATTATGAGCATGCGTTTAAACAAATCCATAATGTTTTGGCTTTATTTTGTTTTATTTTACTTTATTTTAACATAGCTTGTTTTTGTTTTCCTGATAATTTACTCCAGCATAATGGTAATTATGATAATACTCCGTAACAACCCTGCTTACGTGGCTATTACTACACTTTCTATACTTACTCCGCTTTAATACTTGAAATTTGCGGAATATTTTTTTTTAATACATACATTTTACATGACATATAATTAATAAGTACATATCATTGCGATTAAAAAAAAAAGTCTAATATTTTAACATAAAAACTTACTAATCATTATTAAATAATTACTTACTTATAAGTACCTTAAACATGTTTTCATTTTTAAACATTGCTAGTTAGTATAATTTAATACTCACAATATTTGCGGAATTTATGTGTAGTGATATTTCATCATGTCCTTCACATCCGCTTCGCAGTCCGCTTAGTCCATCTATTATAGTGGAAGTTTCTTACCTACAGTATGAATATTTTCTTATGAGCTTTCGCTCAGTAAGTATAAAACTTCGTATACAGTATGTAAACTAATGCTTTTAATTGCAAACTGTTTTGAAGAAATTGTTTGATGCCATGTTTGAGTGCATGATTGTTATGTTTTTAAGCTATCATGACATATTTCTCAGTTTTATATCTTTGAGATTTTATATTGAGATATGACGTACTGCATACTCACCATAAAATAATTAACAAGATTAAGATAAGACAAGTTAAGGATGTCGTAACCTTCCACAAGGGAAGAATCAGTTCAATTAATTTCAGTTAATCTAGAACAAGTACAGTATATGATCTCAGTGAGAGCAAAACAAATCACCATCAAATAGAAAATAGAAATAAAATAAATTCATGAATAGTATTCAGAAATTGATCATCCATCCTTATTATTAGGGAATATTTTTTTGAAGGTATTTTTTTTTTGGTAAATTGTTTTCAAATTAGTAACTAAATACATTAACACCACAATTAGTTGTCATTATGTGTATTTTTCTTTACAAAAGCAAAACAAAAAACAAAAAACAAAAAACAAAAAACAAAAAACAAAAAAACAAAAAACAAAAAACAAAACAAAAACAAAACTGATTCAAAAACAAGACGCAAGTAATTCTTCAAATATTGA
>JAFMPE010009663.1:0-16287 GCA_024759925.1 Ficus religiosa | reverse complement strand
TATACGAGTCGTCACTTTTTAATCGGTTGTTATTTAAAAGATTGCAACAATAATTAAATGAATTTACCCATGAAAATAAGATAACTAATTACCGTCAAGTGAAATGACACTCAAAAAGTTAAAATTAAAACTGGTGTCTCAAACACTAATCCTCTTTGAAAGAATAATCATTAACATATATAAAAAGATCAACGAATAGCCCTTTTTGTCCCTTGGTCTAGGGCAGCAATGTTGTCCACCACGTGAAGGGTCCTAAAATCGCCACCTTTTTTTTTTTTTTTTTTTTGGGTATATTCCTCGTGTGCGATGCCGACTAGTCATAATAAAAGCATTTTCACTCAAAAAAAAAAAAAAAAAAGTGATAAAGACGTATTTTAAAAGCTCAAAGAAACCATCCATCACCTGCTACTTAAGACTTTATGTTTTTATGGTTGTATAAATAAATGCTCATGACGTCTCACTAGGACTTTGCAATGCCAATTTGTCAATCTATCAATATTAATGGTCACTAGCTATCACCAATTGCAAGCTTAACCTGCCGTGCAAATTAAGTTTCAAATTTAATTCAAAGACTGGTTCAAACAAATAAGAAAAAAACGATGACTAAGAAAATCAATGACTAGGACGCATAACCAACTCGACAAATACATCGAACGATTCACACAAGTTAATGTTCAGTTGTTTGTGTAGGTGCTATGACCATCTTCAATGAATTTGTTGGAGTCAATGTCATAAAAGTGTGAAAAATTACATATTTGAAAATTTTACTCCAATATATAGTATGTATCTTCTGTCATCGTTATTAAGCTTTAAAATTCATGAAATAAAGTTTTTGTATTTAAATAATTTAAAGATGATAAAACTATAATAATTAGGTGAAAAAGTTGAGAAAAATTGAATGCTGAATTTAACTTCTGCAACATATTGGTGAGAAATTTATCACATAATTTCGTATATAATTAACAAATTTGACAGCAAAAATAGCACTCTATTAGAGAGTTTTTCTTTTTCATTATTTTTCATTTATCAAAGGTTAAAATTTATCATGGACACATTAATTTAACACTTTATTAGAGACGCTCTTATACATCTCATCATGAATGCACTATGTATATTTCAACTAAAGCGAATTGGAATACATTATATCTAAATGATATTCAACAAAATATGAGCTTCCGCCGAGTAAGTAAAGCAATTGAAATTGGGGAAACCCCTTTTTAAGAAAAGATGGCTAATTCTTGCCCTGTATGAATTTACAATGAAAAAACTCCCTTGGCGGACATGTCGGATACGACTCGGTAACAGTGTGGAATTGAGTTTCTTGCCATGTTCATGTTTTTTGGCTTTCTGAGAATCGAATATTTTTAAGTTGGTAAAGACCCACCCCTTGTTTTAATCAGAATGAGTCCCCAAGACGTGGAAGCATTCTACTTGTCCCTCTCCAAAGGCTCATCTCTCCCAATCAAACGAACTCCTTCTATCCAATTCTCATTGCCTGTCTTAACATCATTGTTCTGCTGTATCAATTTGTTGATTCAAGTGCAGAAAAAGAAGAACACAAAAGGGACAATGTTTAGTGCTCGTTTGGCAACATTTTTTGCTTTTGTTTTTTGTCAATAGCGTAAGAGAATCATAAATTAGTAGGTCAAAATGATTTTGTAACTTTTGATTTTCAAAGAAGATGTAAAATTACCAAAATATGTTTTTTAATGAAACTGTATACAAGTTTAAAAATTTATTCAAAAAACCTTTTCTCAACATCAGATTCTGTGACTTACTGTTAGCTCATCAAGAGAGCTACTACTTCCAAAGATATACAGAAACAATTTTTGGAATAATTCTTTATATTCAGTTGGAAAAAAAAAAAAGAAAAAAGAAAAAACATTGAACATAAATGGTTAGATGAATATACATGTTGATATCCATATAGACTTTTTTTTAAAAAAATTGTTATATCCATAAGAATAATTATTGGATATATTTTTACACCAAGTAACATCTTAATGGAATTGAAAGAGAAATTAAGGACTTAATGTACTTTATTTGGGACAAATTAACTCTCAACGTGAGATAGGCAATTTATTGACTGAAACAAAAAGTGCACAACAATAGGAAGTACGCAATGAGATTTAAAAGCAACCAAAGAAACAAAAAATTAACTTAAAAAAAAAAAAAAAAAACTGAAAATCACAATTTCGCTGAAACAGATGTGTAATTACGTACCGAAAGGACCAAACATATTCACAACAAAAGAGAGAGAGAGAGAGAGAGAGAGAGAGAGAGAGAGAGAGAGAGAGAGAGAGAGAGAGAGAGAGAGAAAAGCGCGCACACACACACACACACAATGTTCTGTTGGCTCCTTAATTCGTAAACCATTCAGGCCATTCAATCGAAAGAACAAGCTACTCCAAGTATACAAATCTACCAACATATCCCAGCAGAATTTTAATCCAAATAGCCTTTGAACGAAGACCTTGAATCTTGACCGTGATCTTCATCATCAGAATCCAAAGATAAAGGTGGCCCTCTTTAAGTATCGAAACTTTTCAATGGATAGTCCCACAATCTCGCATTTTCCATGCATGAGTTATTATTCGAATGTAGAAAATAGGCGGCCTTGCCATATTAGTCCTCTGTTAAAAGTTGTGTTTAAGGATGCAAGAAATGTGAGTTGCACAAGTTGCTGAGGGATCTTCCAGAGAGCTTGTTTCGGGAAAGATCCAATGATTCGAGTTGAGTTATGTTGGAGATTGATGATAAGAAGCTAATTAGCATATTTGTTGGAAAGTTTAAGGACTTGGAGTCCTTGTAATTCCCAAATGCAATTTGGAATAAATCTATTTGCTCTAAATGATCAATGACTCTGAAAATTTCTTGGACCTTTTTCAATTTGCATAGCCTTGCCTTTGTTTGTTACGGTCACCAAGTACGGAAGAGAGAAATGTACCGATCCTACTAATAATAAATTTCGGAGATAGATCTGGGTACTCATAAGACAACTTTCTAAAGTCAAAGGCTTTCATGGCAGTCCATGTTCTGAAGTGGTCTGATGGTAGCGAGCCTCAGAAATTGTTGTGTGTGATGGATGAAAAATTAATTTGTGAGATTGAGAATTGTAATTGCAATGACGAAGCCAAAATTTTTAATTAGGGGATTAATAATTATAATGGCTAACTATGGGGTATTATGATAAAAATTTCAGTTTTAAGGGGGGTAATTATAGGGGTAATTATGAAATTTTATTTGAAATTATAGACTATTTTGAAAAAAGGACAGTTTAACGGGACAAGTTGAAAAAAGGACAAGTCTTAAGCCCCTGATCCTTCATTGCATTCCGTCAATGATTTGTATAGTTTTTCTCTTGAATATATATTTAAATATGTTAAGGTGCGTAAGGGGTAGAGAGTATTTGTACAAAAAACCTGTCCTTATTTATATATGTACCAAATCCCGTCAACAACTCCCCATCCTCGCCTCATTTTATAGGAGTGGGTGGCCCCGCAGGGAAAAATGGCATCCCTAACTCTACCATAACTTGTTTAATCATTGCTATTTATCAAGCCTGAAAACAGTCCTTGAAATTTAGGAACTTGATCTTGTTGCCTAACTTTCAAAATGTTGAATGTCATATAATCGTTAATCTCTATCCCTTTTGTTTTATGGGTACTTCTACAGGCACTTTTTTTTTTTTATCCGACCACCAGATATGTATATTTTTTGTATTTGATGAAATATTAATGGTTTGGATTTATGACTAGAAGAACTTTTTCTTTTTCTTTTTTCTTTTTGGTCATTTGATGTACTTTTTTTTAACGTGGCCATATCGACAGACTACAAGATATCATACCAATATCATATAAAATACCCGTACGTTGGTTAAAATGTTAGACTTTGGATTTATAGTAATTTTAAGGAATCAAAATTTTTTCTTTTTAATTTTTGTGGAGTGAAGTATGGAATTTTTATTAGGCTATGTTTGCAACCACATTTAAGGATTCAAATTTAAGTTGAAAAAGGTACAAAAAATTTTCTTATGGGCCTGCTAGCAAGTGGAGGCGGCAGCGCGAGACCGAAGCTTGGTGCTGGCGGCGATTCGCTAGGATCTAGACTAAAGGACACCAAGCTGTGCTAGAGATGAAATCTTATCAGGGCAAGCTGCTGATGGGCCTAAGCCAGACCCCAAACCTATATATAGATCTTATTTTCCTACTTTTTGGAAGTACTTCTTGATTATTTATTAAGTCATGAATAAATAGGAACATTTCTTAACACTTCACATGAAATATTTAATTAAAAAAAAAAAAATGCTACTAATATTATTCTCTTTAGCACATCAGTGTATTAATTGAAGCAACCGATTAGAAGATTTACTCTTCTCCAAGTGAAACGAAGATTTATTCAGTGAGTTAAACATAAAGTGCAGCAGTGAATGGATAAACATGCATTGAGATCTAATGCATAATAACCTATAAATGATAAAATTAGGTAATAGAACAGAACAAACTGTTGTTAGGCTAGGCAACATCGACTGGCCAAAGAAGAAATATAACAACAATGCCTTTATTATTAGATACACGAGGGAAATCTAACAACAATGTGCAGCCTCAAGTTGAACGTCAAACCTTTCCTCTCTTTTCTTGCTTTATTCATGGTCACAATCCCTTAATTGAAGGCTCTGATAAACCAAAATCCACGCCTGTCAACTGCAAGAACCTGCTCTATGGCCACTCCGAAGATTAGCCAGCCAACAAATCCTGGAACAATTACAATCCAATTCGACTCAAACCAAGACCTTGAATCATGACCATCTTCATCAGTACCCGAAGCTGAAGGCGGTGCACTAGGAGTATTGGAACCTGTCAGTGGAAAGCCCCACAATCCCATGTTTCCCTCGTACGAGCTTCTATCGAATGTAGAGAATTGGCTTCCTTGCCGTATTGGTCCACTGAGATTGTTGAAGGAGACATCGAAGGATTCAAGGAATGTGAGTTGCACCAATTGCTGAGGGATTATCCCCGAGAGCTTGTTTTGCGAAAGATCCAATGACTCAAGCTGCGCTTGGTTGGACATGGAAGTTGGAATGCTACCAGTAAGCATATTTTTGGAAAGGTTTAGCACTTGGAGTCCTTCAAGTTTTCCAATGCATTTTGGAATATCTTCTCGCAATTTGTTGCTGGCGAGATCTATTACCGCCAAAACTTCCAGAATCCTATTGTACTCCGTATCCTTGCCTTTGTTCGTTATGGTAAACGAATAAACACGAATAATCCCTATTTCAGCTCCTAATTTAGACCAAAACATCCCAAAAAGAAATCCTGTAAGGAGGCTTCTTATATAAATTCTATTTATTGTAATTGTTTATGAATTTCTGCAAGACTTGTTTAGTTTATTGCTAAAACGTATACAATAGGATAAGTAAAGGAAGGTGAACACGCTTATCCTTATTTAAATCTAAAGTTTCTTAAAATATAAATATATATATATTATATATATATATATATATCAAAGCAACAGCGACCAAGAATAATGCATAATTAACAATAGTTAATAATAATAAAAACAACATAGTCAAGTAAGAATGTTCAGAGGCAAATAAAAGTTGTTTGAGGTTAAAGTAATCACGACAATATAAATTAACAATATAACAGCGTAGTCAAGCTGCCAAGTCTCTTCTGGGGTAGGAGTTAACAACGGGAATTCAGGAAAAAAAAAAAAAGAAAAAAAAAAGATAAGGATTTTTAATTCTATTTTCAATGGGCATTTTTGTATTTAAAATATATTTTTTTAATTTTTTGTTTATGTGAGGATTTTGTTTGTGATTTATTTGGATTTATTTATTTGAGATTGAGTATAAACTCCGTCGTTTTGGATAACCATCCACTTTGATAAATGAAAAACCAAAGAAGCTCAATAAAGACAAATGGTGAAACATTAATTTGATGCTCTAATAACTGAAAGTACAGGTTTTAAAAATTGAAAGAAATTATTTATCACGTTCTAAAACTGTGTTCCTTCCAATAAAGACAAAAATACAGTACTTTTTAATGCCAGTTTTGCTAAATGGTTAGATGGGGCTCTAGGACTATTGGACTAGGATGATGGGATGCTACCAGTAAACATACTGGTGAAAGCGTCTAGCACGCGGAGTCCTTGTATGTTTCCGATGCTTTCGGAATTGTTTTCTTGGAATCTGTTACTCCAAAGAATGATCCAAGCCACTAGGAATGCTCTTTCGTTTGAATAACGGGCTATTTTGGAAATCCGAGTGAAAGGAGATCAGTAATTATTTTTATTTTTAAGTTTTAGTAATAATTTATATTTTTTCATTTGGGGAAAAAAAAAAGTGAGGCTTTATATACGGATATATACATATAGACCTACGCATGTGTGCATACACACTAGGTATATCTCTACATCTAGAACCAAAAAAAAAAAAAAAAAAGGCTTTAATATCTAACTCTAAAATTGACTCGCAGCAATAAGATTTAATACATGAATATTAATAGCAACACTAAACTCAGGTAACATGGCAGAACAACACAAACAGTAGGCAACATCCACCCAACGAAAAAAAAAAAAAAAAAAACACCAACAACAACAACTGTCGTAACAGCATCTTTACAGACCCCAGAAATACAAATATTTATTTTTAGAAAAAAAAAAAAAAAATACGAGAGAGAGAGAGGAATGCAAAGAGTTCCTTAGGCAACTGATTGAGTTATATGTCGTGTCTTCCTTCATTTTCTCCCCTTAGTTTTGGTCACAACAGCAAAATTGAAAACCTTCATAAACCATATACGCTCGTCAATTGCAAGAAGCTGCTCTATGGCCACTCCGAATATCAACCCGCCAACAAACCCCGGCAGTATTGTCATCCAATTGGACTTGAACCATGATCTCGAATCTTGATTGTCTTCTTCGTCAGAACCTGAGGCCGAAGGTGTTGCTCTACGGGGAGTACTGATGCCTGGCAAGCCCCGTAATCCCACATTTCCCTCATAAGAGCTGCTGTCAAATGTTGAGAATTGGCTCCCTTGGGGTATAAGTCCTCTGAGACGGTTGAAAGAAACGTTGAAGAATTCGAGGAAGGTGAGTCGCACTAGTTGTTGCGGGATTTCTCCTGAGAGCTTGTTTAGGGAAAGATCTAATGACTCGAGCTGTGTTAGATTGGACAGGGACGACGGGATGCTACCATCAAGCATATTGTTGGAAAGACTGAGCACCTGGAGTCCGCGCAGGCTTCCCAAGCATTCCGGAATGTCTCCTTGGAATCTATTGCTCGAAAGATCAATGACTGTGAAAACTTCTAGAATCTCTCCATACTCCAAGTCTCTGCCTTTGTTTGTTATGTTGACTGAGTATGGATAACGAAACTTAACTTTCCACGTTGGTAACAATAGAAGCTCGATCACGGTGCTCATATATGATGACTTTGCACCATCAAAATCTTTCATGACGTTCAATTTTTGAAAGAAGCAGGATGGCAACATGCCTGATAAATTGTTGTGAGAGAGATCAATGATTTGTAGACTGGGAAATTCGTAGTGGGAAGTAGACTTGCATGTAATTTCACCGTAGAAGTGATTAGATCGAAGGAGAAGTAGTTTGAGCTCCGGAAGATTCCCCAACCAAGAAGGGAAGACGTCTCTGAAATGATTGTTCTCGAGCTTGAGAACGTTGAGCTGCAAGCAATTAGACAGTAGAGATTGTGGTAAGCGCCCTTGAAATTGATTGTAGCTCAAATCCATCACATGCAGTTGACTTCCAAATGAACACGTTTGAGGAACTCCTGGACTAGAAAGGTTTTGATTGGTATTTCTCAAACATTCTGGAAGCAAACCGCTCAATTTGTTATAAGACAAGTCAAGAAGTTGAAGGGAACTCAAATTGAAAAATAGTGGTGAAATCTCACCACTCATTTCATTTCGTGAGCCATCAACGTAAGTAGTAGATGGAGGAAGAACTGGTAGAGCTCCCATAAAATTGTTTCTGGAAAACTCCAATATGTGTAGACTCCTTGAAGGGAGGACAACGTCGCCAAAGCCTGTCAAAAAGTTCTCGGATATGTATAATCCCTCTATGCTTGTGTTCCAGATCCACTTGGGTACTTTGCCATGTATATGGTTATGAGAAAGATCCAACAACTTTAGCCTATGTTGGTGTCTTAAGAAATCAGGAAAACTAGTTAAATTGCAAGAGCCCAGAAACAAAAACTCAAACTTGGGAAGAGTTGCATTTGTGCTGATTGTACTTGTAAGTACCGACAACATGTTGTCAGATAGTCCAAGAATGGTGAGATTTTTCATGTTAAGAAACATGTTGAAATCCACCATCCCACTAAAAGCATTCCCACCGAGTTCGAGAAATTGAAGATTTAAAAGTCTACCAAGTGAAGATGGAAGTGAACCATGAAACCCACAATCTGCGACGCCCAACGTATTTAGGGAATTGAGGTTTCCAATTGAGGAGGGCAGATGACCAGAAAAATTGGTGTCCGGGATTGATAATTGTCTAAGAGGACTACCGGCGAGAAATTCAGGAAAGGAACCAGTGAGGTTTTTGTTATTTGCTAGGTAAAGAATTTGGAGGTTTGGAAGTTGGAAGATATCTATGGGGAATTCACCGTACAAACCGCAATTTTCCAGACGAAGGGATGTTAAAGAAGAGAAATTTGCCAAGAAACTAGGAACTGGGGAGGAGATGTCTACAGTAGAAAGGTCAAGACATTTTATCTTGCTAAAGTTCCTAACAAACGTACTGAAATCAGGCCGTTTTAGTTCCAACTGATTCAGAGACAGGTCAAGGAATGACAAGTTGAAGAGCTGTGAGATTTCTAATGGGATTTGGCCAGCAAAAACAGAATCAGAAAGGTCGAGATATGTCAACCTGGGAAGGTGACTCAACTGAGAAGGGACTAGAGAGCCATTGAAATCATTATGAGCAAGGTTAAGGGACTGAAGGTGTGAAAGGCGGAAGAGACTACTATTTGAGTTTATAGAACCATACAGACAACTGCTACTTAGATTAAGAGCTATTACATGAGAGTTGTGCTCATCGCACTTGACGCCGTCCCACGAGCAACAATCGTCTTTCTCTTTTGGTGACCACGAAGCAACCTTGGGGTCAGCCCAAGGATCACCAGAAGCATTCCGACGTATGATAAAGCTATCCTTGAATTCCAACAAGGCAGTGCTTTCATCAGGGTGGCAAAGTGGCTGCACATGAGAAAACAAATAAGTTAGTATGATCAGATGAAGTAGCGGGGTTGTGGAAAGCAAGCGCTTCATGATGGACTTCATATTTGTGTGGTTTATAGAGGAGGGTTGATATGTGATAAGTAGAAGGAGATTATTGTGTCGTCTGTTAACAATAACTAGGCCCTTTATATAGAAAAAAAAAAAAAAAAAAAAAAAAAAAAAAAAAAACATTACTGCATTTTCATTGCACAAGAAGGGACCACCCACGACTTATCTATTCTTGACCGAGTAGGAGTTGGTCCATTAAATGGAGTAATGCTACGTACCCATCAACATTGAGTTGATATCTTAAGATTTCTTCTTAAAGTCGTCGGACTTTTTGCTCTAAAAACAACGGGATTTTTGTAGTAGAGGTACACTTCTAGTAGAGTACTATATTTTTTTTTTTTACGTTAGATGTTAACAAAAAATTTAAATTAAATTACTTAACAATAATGATAACAACGTAGTCAAGTCACCAAATCTCTTCAATGTAGGGGGAGGAACGACAGAAATTAAATTTTTTGTTTTTTGAGATTTGTAATCCTAGTTTTAGTAGGCATTTATTGTATTTCTATGTTTGTGTGAGGATTTTGTTTTTGATTTATTTGGGTTATTTATTTAAGATCTAGTATAAACGCAACTGTTTTGGATAAGCATCCTCTTTTTTGATAAATGAATTATGAAAGATGACTAAGACAGTATTCATGACTAGCTAGGAGTCATAACCAAATCAAGAAATGCATTAATTAATTAAGTACTTACACATGTTAACGTTCAGTTGTTTGTCATAGGTGCTTATACCGCTTACAACATATATTTTTCAAATATTAATGTTATATTTGTTTCAAAAAAGAGGGAAAATAACATATTTAATGTTCGGTGCCTTAAGATGACATTGACTAATAGCAGTTTTGAAATAATGTTACATAAGACGTGGGCTTAATTCAAATTAAATTAAAATTTAATTAGATGGGAGAGACAAACCGCGCCAAAGCCATCTCTCTCCCAGGATCTTTCGAAACCACCCGCACGAAATTGCTGCGCCAAACCAACAATAGAAAAAGCATATTCACTGAAAATTTCTATCTCCCAAATATTTTCTCTAAACATTTCCCTTTTTCGAACATTTCGCTTTAGACGTTCCTTTCTTATATTTCCTCTCAAACTGCTAGGGTATCGAAAATTTTTGGGTCTCTGTCTTGAATGATTGGTATGGGTCGGTTTATTCATTTCTAGCTTGATCGATTTACTTAATTTTCAGTCTCTTTACTTTCATTTTTTAGGTGAATTCGACTTTGGCATTTAATTCCCAAGATCACATGGCAACTCCCAATCTCTCCCCCATTTTCATTCTTTAAATCTAGTGAATTCAACCTCTGGTAAGTCCTTAAGATCTGTCTCTAAATCTTCCATCTTCTCATTTTATTTTCACTCTCAATGAAAAAACTATGTGCTACCCCGATTATTTAATTTTTATCCTAACTGAACTCCACGTGACTTTTTTTTTTTTTTTGGTTGTTTCTTTGTTCGCTTAACTACACTCCATTTGTGTAAGTTATAGGAATGCTATATATCAATTGTTTTTGGCTTTCTTTATTCTTATTTGGTCTGGTAATTGGTTATGTATCAGCATCTTCTAGTTGTATATATGATGATTGGATGAATTTTTGTGTTCCCGTTTATGAGTTGGTGATGTACACTCTTCAGAAACTGAAGGGAATAAAGTTTGTGCCGTTAGATTGAGCATTAACTCTAATTATATGCTTAAATGATGGGTTGTCTTTTGTTTTCTAGTTATACGAACAGTTATGATTTGGTAATGCAAGAAAGTTATTCGATAAAATGTCTGAATATGCTCTGGAAAAAAAAAAAGTTGAAATTTCTGTTCTGGCTGGGGCAAATACAGCCTCTTCTTATCATCCAAAAACTTTAGATTTTATTTGGATTATGAGGGGATGAAGTATACAATGTTAAAATAGTCACTATCATACTTTAAGAAAAAAAAAGCCACCATCAAATTTTCAAACAAAAAGAAATTAGGAGTACTCGGAAGGCCGGATGACTATTGATAGAAATTTTCTGGTAACAGTAGGACAGCCAACTTCTTCTCTGTATCAGACATGCCGAATGACATCCAAATGGCATGAAAATTTATATAAAGAATGTTGGACATGTCTATTCTTATTTTGTAAAGTTTGAGATTAATTGGTTTTGTATGCACGTTCTTATGAATTTTTCAATAGAAGTTGCTGGAAACTGTTTTAATATTTTTAGGAGCAAGAAAGATCCTTGGCTAATCTGGTTCTGTTTTCTTTTGGATCTCAAACCAGGTAGTGATTTCGTAAAGTTAAGATCGGAGAGGGGAGGTGGAGGAGCAGAGAGATGGAAACTTTTAGGACTCATCAGTCTGTTTTGGCTATGGAAAAGATTGTTCCTAAAGATAAGGAATGTATATATTTTTATTGCCAGTATTTATGTCGTAACAATTTTTCGATCTAATTTTTCTCATTCGATTGTAGCGTGAAACAGATATTTTTGTATCAGATATAAGTTAGCTGCTAGAGCTTAGTCCGTTTCATGTTCAATTAACTTTAGATTTGGTCTTCATAACTTTTTCAAAACTATAGAATGGCCAACAGTAGTGGTTTCTCAGAAAACCAACAGAATTTGATTATGCTTTGAGCTAGCAAACTATGAAATATTTTAAGATAGGTTTGCAATGTAATGTCTCTATAAACATCCTCATTCTGATTCAACGTTTTTGTTGGTGCTCAATATGTTCAGGGTGCCAATAAATCGATCATCTAGAACAGTTTAATGCCACATTGTGGTGGTAAGTTGGATTCATAGATTTTTCCTTGCATATGAATTATATAATTTATATGTTCCCTTCCTCATATTTGTCCAGCCGATAAAAATGGTGCCATTCGAGCACACATAAGCATTGATTCAGAATGGATGGTGCTCTATGCACCAAATCAATTATGTTGTAGATAAACAAAAATTGACAGGAGGTTTATACAAGGCGGTTAACTTCAACTTTGTTGTCTTATAATGACCATGATATTTTATTTTTTATTCTTTTGCTATGATCTTCGTTCAGTATGGCAGATTTCTTATGAGAGGAATAGTACTAGTGCTCTTCTAAAAGAGGTTTGAGGAATTTGACCTGATCTCCTTAACAATGTATAAACTTTATCTCTATTAGTCATAACATAAAATAAGTTTCTGTTTATGCTTTATTGAATGTGCAGGTGCCAATTCTGTAACACTTTTGTCTAGTCGTAAGCAATAGTATCCCTTTATTCGTTTTGGCTTAAATGTGTATTCATTTTGATAGTTATGAATAGGAAAAAGTTAGCAGTTGAAAGTATTCTTGTGGTATCTGATTAATTGTGAAGAATAGGAAAAGTTTGCAGTTGGTTATGTTCATATGTTCGCTTACTATAATTATGTGCAGACCAAATTTCATGTTCAGTAAAAGTTACATGAGTTTAGGAATTCTCTGCTCTTGGCACAAGTACATTATGCTATGGTGCATGACTTACATCATTTGGCATTTGTTACATAATAATTTCTCTGTTTTTGGTGACACAGCTGCATTAATGTATGATACATGATTCTCCTTTCATTTCCTTTTTTCATGTACTTATAGATACTTGATTTTGACCTTATTGGTGATTTTTCTATTCCTCAGCGTTTACTTTCTTGCTAATTGATATTGCCTTACAAATTGCCTGCTCATGGTAGAATGAACAATGATTTTTGGATTATTGATAGATCCTTTCATGTATGGCTAAAATTATGGATGTGGTGATTTTTCAACTTCAAGCCATCAACTTTATCTTGTCAATTCTCATTAATGCTAGCCTTCATTACAGTTTCAGGAATTTTGGCATCGCTTCTTCAGATTTACTTCAAGCTTCAAGTGCATGTGTTTACTAGCGAAGACCTATCCCATTGAGGCCTCATGAAGTTCTTTTTTTTTTGTTGTGAAAGTCTTCCCTTTTCTTTTGGATATTCAGTTAAATTCTTGTGCTTGTATCAATTAATTATGGTTTACATGTTTTAGTCACAAATTCTATCACAATGAATTATGTGGCCTCGTGGATTTGTATTGATGATATTATATTAAATCACCACATTGATTTCAAGTTTCAACTGAAATTTCATAATGTCAAAATGGCTTCAAAATATTTGTAACCTATATAAAGCACAGTACGTACAAAGGTACAAGGCCTTAAAAGAAATCATATTAAAGGCAATTAATCAACTAAAAAATAAGTTGACATTTCGTTATTTATCATCTTAAATAGCATCTTTCAAGCACTAGTGAAAATTGTACTGTGTCAGCGAACATAGCACCAGGAAAATGCTAAATATAGCATCGGTAATATGCTATCAGAATGAAAATATAGCACCAAAAAAATGCTATCAGAATGAAAATATAACACCAGAAAAATGCTATTAGAAAGAAAAATATAGCACCAGAAAAATGCTATAGAAGATACATCCTTTTGATCATAGGGGCAGTGATAGCATTTGTTCAAATGTTATGAAATATCTACGATAGCATTTTTCAAATGTTATCAAATCCCTTTTTGTTGTTATGGTGAGATCATATTGAAATCCACTTTCCACCTCAAATTATTGCATGCGAGATTCATATATTAAAGACTTGACAAATGAGTTTAAAACGAGAAGCCAAGGGAGCTAAGAAATGACAAAGTTGTTTCTTGAAGCATATATGGAAAAACCATTCAACATGTTGTGGACTTGTCACTTGTTAGGTCACTTCTTGTTATCCTACAATAACATATTGGTCAAGCAGTCAATAGTCAACAGGCTAGGTTACGGTGCCGATCCCAGCTCGCTGTGCAACTCACGGTCGATATTCTAAACCAAAGACTAGTTCTAACAAAAAAAAAAAAAACGAGAAAAGACGACCATGAAAGTCATCATTGACTCCAAACCATGCATATACAACTTTTAAATGATAAGGAATTCAAGTTTTTTTTTTTTTTTTTTTAAACTTTATTATTCAATTCAGTTTTGTTTTGTTTTTTTAAAGAATTTATATGGCGAAACTTCCAATTTTGTACTACTGATAGCAACTATTGCTTTTGTTGTTCGATTAAATTTCATCAAATTGATCTGTAACTGGGACATTCATGTGTCACTCTCTACATATTTTGAGTGGATCAAGAAATATAAGTAAAATATTGACATGTTTAGCTTTTAGGGCTCTTTGAAAACCAAAAAAAAGTAATATTTATGTTACTGTCAAGAAGTGATTAGATTAGGATTTAAAAGCTCAGAGAAACCATTCATCGCGTTCTAAGACTTTGTGTTCCGAGGGTCAAAAATAGATACTAAATGTTAGTTTGGTCATAGCTACAAAGACATGATAATGGACAGTAGCAATCACCAATTGCAAGCTCAAGCTGCCTTGTAGTACAACGTTTAAATTTTTTTTGTTTTTTTTTTGTTTTGTTTTGGTAAATCTACAATTTAGAGCAAAATTTACAAATTACAAATTTAAATTTATTGCTATATCTACAATTCTTTTTAGTAATTGTACGGTGATGGATTACTTGTTAGGTCACACCCAATAGTAACATATTAGTCAAGCTGTCAATAGTTAGTAGGGTAGGCTACGAAACCGATCCCAACCCGCCGTGCAATTCACTCGAACAAAAAAAGAACAAGGAAATATGACTAAGAATGTCATCAATGACACCAAACAATGCATATGCAACTTCAACAACAAGTTTAGCATCTACAAGAATTTGCTCAGCAGCTTGACCGCAGTAGAAACATAATCAAAGGGAAAAAAAAATTTCAGATGAAAGAATTTGTGTTTTTTTTTTTAACCTTATTATTCGATTTTTTTTTTTGAATTTCTATGGTGAGACTTCCTATTTTACACTATTGATAGCAACTCTTTTTTTTTTTTTTGTTGGATTAAATTTTCAACAGATGGATCTATAATTGGAACATTCATGTGTCGCTCCCTACATATTTAATTTGAGTGGATCAAGAAATATAGGTAAAATATTGACTTGTTTAGCTTTTAGGGCTCTTTGAAAGCGAAAATAGTAATAGTTATGTCACTAACAAGAAGGGATTAGAACAGGTTTTAAAAGCTCAGAGAAACCGTTCATCGCATTTTAAGACCTTGTGTTCCTATGGTTAAAAATTGATGCTCATAACGTCCCACTAGGACTTGCTAATTGTTTGGTTGGTCGTAGCTACAAAAACATGATAATGGTCAGTAGGAATACCCAATTGAAAGCTCAAGCTGCCTTGCAGTCCAAGGATAAGGAAAAAAAAAATGATCCAACAAATTTGTTTTAGTAAATCTACAATTTAGACAAAAATATATAAATTACAAAATTATAATTAATGCTAAATCTACAAATTTTTTTTAGTACTTGTTACTTGTTAGGTCACATCGAACAGTAACATATTTAATCAAGCAATCAGTAGCTAGTAGGGTAGGCTACGATACCGAACCCAACTCGCCGTGCAATTCGCGATTGATATTCGAAACTAAAGACTGGTTCAAACAAAAAAAGAACAAGAAAAGATGACTAAGAAAGTCATCATTGTTTTTCAAAAGACAAAGTGAAAACAATAAAAATCTTAACTCTAAATTTACATCTCACTCTAAAAAGTATAACACATCATAATTATTAGGGAGTAAAAATTTGTAAAATTAGGCTTTTTTAATATATAAAAAAAAGGGGTGGGTGGGCGGGTTCTACCCGCAACTCCAAAATTCAAACCCGTCCTCACTTGCTAAAAAGGAGGGTGGGTTGAAAACTCACACAAATAAAGACGGGTGATGATGTGGTGCCATTTGAGAAGGCGGTGCGGTGCAGGTAAGGTTGATTTGAACAGTTTAGTGGGTTATACAATACTGGCATTGTTGGTCTTAGATTCTGTTTTTCGTAATTCCAGCCCTAGATCCAATATAGAACAACACTAAGAGGCCTTTTGAGGCTTCCCAATATGCTCAAATTACTGATATTTTCAGTAGTACAAT
>JAFMPE010009552.1:391-16681 GCA_024759925.1 Ficus religiosa | reverse complement strand
GAGGCACATTCGAACTTGTTCGTATGTCAACTTACTAGGTATGTGATGGAACCTTTGATGTCGCAACTCACATGAAGAAAAATAATAAAAAATAAAATAAAATAGAGTGAAAATGAACTGCTCCAAGCTCCAAACTATAAGTTTAACACAAAATGAAATGAAAAACGTCAAAGGCATTAAGATGATCAGATATCTACTGAAGTTTATCCCTAACCAGTCATCAAGACAACACTAAAAACTTTCCAATGCAGTCATTAGATGAGAAGTATAATGTGACAATGAAATTTTTTAAAACTGTTTCCTTTGTGGAGTTTTGCAGAACATGAGAGCCTGTCGATGTGGTTCCGAATCACCCAGCTAAGCCCTAGATGTGGACAGATGGCTCGTGCTTGTTATTATCTCAGCTCCCTAACTGCTTCTTGCAGCCCCAGGCAATATGTTAGCCAGAGATGGAACCCCTTGGCTTCTCATTTCTTCTTGTGCTCGTCTTATTTCTTCGGGATCTGTCGTCAACACACAACAGATTTCATATGGTCAGTCACGTAGCATGAAATAGTAAGTAAACAGTCAATATAGTAGCAAGTACATCAGCTGTGAAACAAATCGACGTCCTGATTGAGCTCACCCACTAAAGATTATATACGCATCTAATTGCAAAGACTCATTTCATGCATAATCATACATGTGAAGTATAGAGGACTTACCCATGTTCTCCATTAATTTGGGCATGAGAAACACGACAACCACCATAAATCCGATCATCAAACCCATAGGGCTTTTCACAACAGACATTATGGAGAAGGGTTCCCTTATCTGAAATCACACAAGGAAAAACGAGGTTAAAAGTCGACATTATAAAACAGCATGTTACAAATAATGATTCCGAAAGTTGAACAAAGCCCACCTCATAATACTGTTCATCCTTCAGTGGCTCTAAAACAAACTCATGTAGTCCCCTCCTGGTCTCTGTCAGAGCCGCTTGAACCTTGCCCGGGTTCCTAGCGCTAACATCAACTCGGACCTAAAAATTTTTATTAAAATAAACACACAGATATCAGATCCACAATGATATACTAAAAAATAAAAAGTTAAAAAATAAAAAAGTTTGATTTGCAGATAGAAAGGAATAGAAAACCTACTGGAGAAAAGAAATATCCTATTGCCGACACTTCAATAAGATGAGTCCCCGCTGGCACATTATGGCTTTAAGCAAATATGTTTAGGATAACCAAGAATGCGTAACGAAGGAACAACCACCAATTCATTCTTAAACGTGCGGTTGTGTGTGTGTGAATATATATTAAAAATCCATCTAAAATGTCATAAAACGATAAACTTAACATTATACACCCTTTCAGAAATTGAAATTTACATATCTTCTTGACTTCTACCATTAGAAGAACTGAGGTGTCATAAACCGAACTTAAACCGAAGTATAGCATAAAGATAGTAGTAGTAGGATACAATGAAAAAAACCCATCGGGTCTCAGAAAGGTAACCCTTTGGCCACCGTTGAGTATAACCTTGATATTCGATATTTTCGCAGGAAGGCCAAATCCTTTATCCCCAAAGCCTGCCAAAACAAATTTGTTTATCACTGATGTGCATGAACCAAAGGTCAAATACGACCATATCATAGAAGAAGGTAAAAAGTAACCAAGCAGAACACAAAAACCAATCTCTTCTTACTTCGTAGCACTCACGAAATTCCGAAAGAGAAAATAACGCAAACCCTAGATCATAATCAAAAGAGGAAGCTTGACAAATATCTAATGTACCCAATTAAGTAGTTCATTTTTTAATGCGGAATTAAGTTAATTAATTACAGTCTAGCACAAAAATCAGATGAAAAATTGACGCTTTCAATAACCTAAGCTTTCTCCCCATATTCAGGTCACTAGTTTTCAAAATCTGAACTTAAAAAAATAAAAAAATAAATTATAATTAAATCTTGAACACAGAAAAACAGTTCGAAGGAAGAGTTTGAATGGGTACGTACTGGGGATCTTGACTCGACCATGGATGGAGAAACCCTCACCGGACCTGCAAAAGTAATTAACTTTAAGAGTAAATTATCGGGAAAAAAAATTAGTAGTATTAAAATTCGGTAAAACAGTTGTTTATCTGAAAATTGTACCCAGGCGAAGCTGCAAGGGAAGAAGAGATGAGAGTGAAGAAGAATTGTACGAAAAGCAGGAGAATGACCGATTTGGATCGCATCCTCGACGCCATCGCTGGATTTTCTCGTGCACTGGGGATTCGTCGTTTCTTCAGTTCCTTTGAAGGTGATTCTGTAATCCGGTGTTACGCGCTTTAGCGACTTACTGTGGGTGCAAGCGATCTTGACCGTTTCCTCCATTTAGGCAGTAAATGAGTGTTTTTTTTTTTTTTTTTAAATTTAAATTAAAGGCAGGAAGTGAGTTAATAAGTGGATATTTTTATTTATTTATTTATTTATTTATTATATAAATATACGTATATTTTTTTTTGGATATTTGGGGGTTGTCAACTAAGTTATTCAAATTCTACACCTTTATATAAAATCAAATAGAGATTTTTTGCTTAAAAACAATGGAGATTTTTCTTTTTGCTTTTTATTTGCAAAATTAATTAGCAGCCAAATCCATTACTTGTAAACAAATTTGTATTGAGATTATTAACATACGACCGTTTAACTAGAATTACACATTGGACAAAATATATATTAGGGTGAGAAGATTCAAATTATGATGAAACTAAGCTAAACTATACATGCAATCACAAATATACAGTAAGATTAATGCTTCAAATCTTATTTTTATCCCTAACTTTTAATACCAATTTATGTTACATAACCTGAGAATATAATAAATAAATGTTTAAAAAACTATTACAACAGTTAATATTAAAATCTGTCAACTAAAAGCTAATTATTCACATGACTCATAAAAATAATTATGTCAAAATAAATTGTTTAATACTATTACTCATAAATTCTTCTATTATCCTCCATTTATTTATCTTGCCAAATTTTTTTTCAAAGGGTAACGGTGATGAGTACAATGATATAAAAATCCAAGTATATCCGTATCACATCAATCAGTTTGAAATTGTTCTTGAAGATATACACTTGAACAAATACACAAAAATAAAAATAAAACAAAATAAAGTAAAAACTCAATCTTTTCCCTAAACAAAAATGAAAACAATAATTTATTAAATGAAGGGCTCAACGCTCAAACCTGACCATGGCAAAGAAGACAAATCCAAGCCTAGGTCTTTACACAAATCTAAGAACTATTTTACTTTCATCTTCTTTCTTTTCGTCTGAACAGATGCCAGTAGAAGTTTCTTCTCTACAATATCATTGAAATTCGAATCGAGAATTTGGTATCTGAGCATAATGGCGGAGAGAGAGAACGGCCCCACAAAAGAATCAGGACTGCCAAGCAAAACCAGTGGATTTTTTAACAAAATGCTATAAGCCAAACTTCTTGGAGAACCAGTCGGAAAGATTTGCTATTACAAATCCAGCAAACACCTGCAAAACACCACCCCGAAGGAGCTCATACATGAAACTATGCAATTGTAAACTACGGATTAGAGATATATATATATATATATTATTTTTTTTCCCTGTTTAAACCACATTGTACCTGAGCTGAGCCAAGAATGTAAACGGCTGAATAGTGACGACCATGGATCACCATGTCAGCCACCATAGCAAGCGGGATGGTAAGCGACATGCCCAGGGTGGCCACCAGCGGAGTTGTCCACACAACACACAGCGCCCTATGGGGAAAAGTATAGTTTTGAATGAGTGAAGTTAAAGATTAGAGGGGGAGCATAAATTACTGCATTGAAGAGTAAAGGACTGAACATACCAAAAGTAGTCGGAGAGTACACTTCCAACAAAGCCATTGGCAATAACGACTTCTTCCATTTTGGCAGAGTGGGGGATTGTAAACTTTGGTTCGATTCCCAAGGCTGACAACGGCCAAACTGGAAAGACAGAAAGACATATTTCTCATTTAAGCAAGCAATTGTACACGGGTTTCTTTGAAAGTTAAAAACTTGAGCCAATTTTGGGTGTATGAGTTAAGTTTCAGCCATCAACAACAGGGGAAAAAACATAAAAAGCAAAACACAGTGGCTCCAAGATTATTGGGGTCAGATTCATTTCTTCAAAAAACATATGGATTCTTGCTTGATATCTAGACCTAAAAAGTTCTGGCCATCATCCTCAAGACACGCTTTGAAAGTTCAGAGTAGAAGGTCAGAAAGCATAACACCTCTTACTCCAAACGCAAATGAAACTTTAGCATTCGAATTCATAGAACACAACGAAATGCAAAATCATAAAAGACTGCACAGTCGTTACTCGTTAGGGCCAAGGAGCGTGTCAATCTACCGATAGACTAGGAAGAGGTTGATATGGGATGTTCGGGCTTACAGGCATTAGGACAATTCTCAACAGTATCAAGTCTTAGCATTAGATTAACATTGTAGGAAGATGCTTCTAGGGGCTGGACCAAAGTAGGACAAAAGAACAAAGTCAAACTGGGACATGGCGATGACAGTATAAAAAAGCATCATTATTTTCGTACACTTACCAAGCCACCACAGTGCTACAAGTGTAAACAATCCAATATATCCGAACAACTTTTGCACGTCAGCTCTTTCTCCTTCTTCACCAGCAAACTTTTTAAGAAGCACTGCAATTTAACAACAATGTTAATAAGAATGATTTTAACCGGCCGTACAAATAATTTGATAAATAAAAATTTGCAAAAAAAAGGGGGGAGGGGGGTGGGGGGGTGGGGGTGGTGAAATCAAAGTTGCCAACCAGTAAAAAGACCATATGACATAGCTGAGAGAAGGCCAAAAAGATCTCCAACCAGAGAGCGTTCACCATTCCTGATTACAAGTATCAACCGTCAAAGTAAATCCAACTAAGAAATAACAACCATAAAAAAAGTATGATATAGATGAGAAAATATAAGACATCGGAAAATAACCACAGATATTTCATTGAAATTTGGAGATGAGAGTCAATTGGCTTTCTATTGAAATTCACCCCAAGACACATTCTTATCGATCTCCCCATTCAGATTGAAACTAACATCTACTGTGAATATGCACCTCAACCCCTCTCCGAAAAGGGTACCTCCCAACTAGCCAACTACGACTCTTATGAAAGTTCAGTAATTAATTCCCACATTTGATCTACTTAAAATTATATTCTTTTCTCGACAGGATATGCCTGCCTATTCTCTACAATCACGGGAAAGATGCAGAATACCAATCTACATAATCAAGATACTGCATTCCCAACAGATGGCAGAGAAAAAGTCACAGCCTTCCAACAGTCATATAAAACAAATACTAGACAATTAGCATGTATTGTTTGGTCCAGACCCCAAAGGGAATTCGAACTTACACAGAAGCTCCCAAGTCTGATTCATCTGCAGCCCAAGTTTTCCCCAAAGTTGTCATTACAACACCAGCCATGCTAACAAAAACAGCAAGCACTTTGGCTACATTCAAAGAATCTTGGCCCAAAATTGCTCCAACAAAAAGAGTGAAGAGTCCTGAAGTGGAGGATAATACTGTTGTACTTGCAACACTTGTGTGAGCAAGTGCTGCATTAGAAAAGTACTGCAACCACAAAGCAATTGCATTAAAAAAGAAATTTCGAAATTAAAACGTATTTATTTTGACAATGAAAGCATGCACAAATCAAAACGTGCAGGATGTAATGGAAAAAATCCATATCCTAAATGGTTCAAAACCCCCGGTATGCGTGTGGGAGACTTAATAACACCTCAACTGTAATCCCAAACTCTATGTGGTAGCTGTCCAAGCAAAGTTCAATGTACTTGTGAGTTACGACACCAAGCTTTAAATTCTTTTTAACATTTTGCCTTACGAACTTTGTGGGACATCACATGTCCTCAAAACATCGTATCAACCTGTTTGCACACACTGCCTCATGAGTGGGAAAATACAAAGGTTTTGTGGAGTATCATTTCTATACACAGTAACCAGGCCTAACATTTGAATGGCACAACAACCAGGCCAGGCCTAATAGATTTAACATTTGTACAGCCCAACGGTTGACATATTTTAGTGACAAACAACAAAATTACATACCATGCTCAGTGCTTTCGGTATTACAAAGGTATGACAGTTACTATAAACATGTCGTTGTAAGGCCAAATCCTCTAAATATGAACCTGTTTATCAGAATAAATTCTACATAAACGTCATAAAAGCAATTTCAATGGATTTTTCTATATGCTAACAACTCCCTTCCAGAACGCACAAAGTTAGTGAAGAAAAAAGCTTTCCACATTCGTGAGCGCAAGAATCATGATCAAAGATTTCATGGTTAAGATGGGAAAATATGTTGCAAAAAGTAGCATTGGAAAGTTCCTTACTTCTGTCATGAACCAGATAGGCGCTATGTAGAATCCATAGGTAGCAACTTCCCTAGTTGTAAGATTTCTCTCTTGTTTGAAACCATGTAAATCATCTTTATGTCGAGCAACCAAAGGTCTTCCTTCTGCTTGAGGAGAAAGGTTTGCTTCACTATCTTTTCTGGTCAACGTCCCCTGAAGTTCCAATTCGTAATTTTTCTTTAGTGGAGAACCGAACCCACCAGAATATTCATTCATGGTTTCCAAACTTTTACCACCTTTCGAAGAGCGCCGTTTAATGTAATTACACAACCAATCCTTAAGGAACGCTATCGGGAGATAAACTACCATAAGAGAAGCTCCAAGATAAGTTACTGCAAATGGCTGCTTATAGTCCGTAAATATACCCTATACATAGAAAATGCCCATCATGTTAAACACCCATCATAATATACACATTGCAAGTATAGATTAGATGGAGTCATGGAACAACAAATTATAATTCGACAATGAGAATCTTAAAACTTGACAAATTAGGCGAATTTATGCAGCATTTGTTAAAGATATTTCCCAAACACATGATCTCTTGCTGGAAAATATATGTAGATATATATATATATATATATATATCTCAAAGATACAAGCTATTTGAACTAGTCTTGAGTCCGTGGCGAGATGACTAAATGATCACATTCTCTTGAAAAAGGGTTTATTTAATTTGACCAGTTCAAGAAAAAACAAATAAAAACTTATCGATAACAGAACTTCCATTTTGGAACAGGCAAAGCAAATGACCGAATTTCGGAACCTTCCACACAACAAAGCTCCAAGGAGCCAAACTATCAACTGATAAACGATGTAAACTAAATTCAAAACTATTGTACTTTTTGCCATTTCTAACAAGCTTCACAAAAAGTATCCTCCTCGTACGAACAAAACAGAATAAATTATCAAATTCCACCATTCCAACGTATAAAGTCAACGCCATAAGCTACAAATCACAACCCATCAACTCAAATTCATACGCATTGCAAGAAACCAACTTTCCATCGAAATCCCACCGAACGTTAAATCCAAAACTCTCTAACAATATAAAATCACAAACAAATTCAAACAGGAAAAAAGAAAAGAAAACAAAAAACAATAGAGGAAATTAGAAACAAACCTGGGTGACTTCTGCAGATGTGACCCAGATAATTACAACAGCGGCTATGAGGAACAACCCGGCCTTGTATTTCCACCCCATCACGAACCGAACCGAACCCAGAAAGGATTCGCGAGATTTCGGCGTGTCGGTCACAGATCTTTGACCGTGGCTGTGATATTCGAGCGGTCACCGGCGGGTGAGGGCGAGATCTCGGGAGTTGGAGTGTCCGGGCGAGGACAGAGAAAGGCGGCTGGCGAGGGGAACAAGGAATTCGTCCTGCGAACAAAAATTAAAGAGCCAACAAACGAAATTGGATGGGAAAGAGAGCGAGAAAGAGAGAGAAAGTGGAAGGGAAAATAAAGGAAAAAGAGAGGGAAGTGTTAAAATTAAGGTAGGTTGATAAAATATGGGGTTGAAATTTTGTTTTCGTCCTCCCACGTAGTAGCTCTGCCTTTAAATAACAATTCCCTCCATTTAAAAGGACCTATCATTTTTACATTCCATGTATCTACTGTGATAATTGATTATTTATATTTTTTTAATGTTGAATATTTTATTTGGTCCTTAAATAGTTCAATTACATATAAACTTGAAATTGGTCCTTATTTTTTTATTTATTAAAAGCTTCTTGAACTTGTTTTATTGACTTATATAAAACTTAATAGAAATGCACATGTGACAATCATATATAAATTTTTTTTGTTAAAAATAACGAAAAAGAATCAAATTGTATCATTTTTAAAAATTAAAGACTTTGAACTAGAGATAAGGGATTTAAAATCTATACCTTTAAATAAAATGAAGTGTAATATTATCACTAGATTATGTTTATAATTACAATGCAACTTCATATGTTGTTAGTAGACTAGATAAGCAATTTACAATATATTAAAAAATTAAGGTTAATTACTATTTTTTATTATTTTAGATGTACTAGATAAGAATGTGTTTTAAATGCTCTCGATATTAAAACTTTGAATTTTAAAATCAATTTGATTTTTGATAATTTAAAAATGAGTTTTTTTTTTTTTTTGGTTATTTATGAGATATAGAGTGAAAAAGGTCAACGAACTATTATCTCAGGAAAAGAAAATGACAAAGAACTAATAATTGACTAAAGAAAATGTAAATTTGATATGAAAAAAATTAAAATTCATAGTATAGAATAATCAAAATACACAACGTATTCCAGCAAAAAAAAATTACACAACATACCATTTTTGTAATCTTAAAATGCATGGTGTAAGATAATCCAAAAAAAATAATAATAAAATAACTTTTCTTTTTCTCAATTTTCTTCATTGTTTTTAATTGATTGAATTTTTAATATGCTCATTTGTCTTGTTTAATCATATATTGTCGTGTCCCTCTCTATCAATATCTCTTTTCTTTTTATTTATATTTCGTGCCTCGGATAACCAAAAGAAAAAAAAAATTACTAAATTATTCTTTCTTTTTCTCAATTTTCTTCATCGTTTTTTATTGATTGAATTTTTAATATCCTCATTTTTTTGTTTAATCATATATTGTCATGTCCCTCTCTATCTCTATCTCTTTTCCTTTTGTTTATGTTTCGTGCCTTGGATTCTTTCTCACGTAGTTTTTACATCTTCAATTTGTTTTAATTAAAGAATGATTCTAGGGGTGAAAAAGAAAGGTATCCCTCCTTTAATTCATTCTATCAACGTGCATATAGACTTGAATTTGACAAAGAATTGGAATTTTTCTTTTTTATTTCATAATATTATACAGAATTGGCCATTTGTTAGTGTCACAAAGTGCAGTATGAAAAAAAAAAAAAAAAAAGTTGTTCCTTTTCAAACAGAAATCTAATCCAACAATATACTTAGGTATAGGAATAAAAAAAAAGACTTTCTAAAGTAAGTTATTTGTTAAGAATGAGTAGAAAACATGCACCAATAGGGAGGCTTGGCTTGATCGTTTTGTTCTTGTTATAGAATAATGTTTACTTTCACATGATAGCTAGATTGACTTGCCATAAAATTCCGTTTTTATCGATTCCTTTCTATATAATGTGGTCGTTTTTAGGTGGGTATTTAATAAGAACAACAAAAAAGTCAAACAGGAGAGAAAGATTGTAGTGACTTGTTTGTAGATGCCACTATTAATGGGTAGATTTCACTCCTTGCTACAAGCATAAATTAATCACCATGAGATATTCTCTGGATAAAAAAAAATAAAAATTAAAATTAAAAGATACTCTTTTTATTTAAAATCCGGTTGAGTGTCTCAAAGTCTCTGTCAGTCCAACTTCCAACGAATAAAAGAATATAAAGAATTCAGTAATTTAATAATAACTTGGTGGGTGGCTGTGTAATATGATAAGAGTAAAGCTTGCAATAACGACAACTCGTTTAAGTTTGGAACTTGGAAGTTGGATGTCTTTCGGCTACTTATTGCCACCGATTTCTAGAATACAATGATGTAGGCCCTCTCGTTAATATATTACTACGGATATCTTGATGGTGTTTGAATAATTCTCAGCAAACTGAATGACACACGCTTCATGTTGTATATGCTCATATGCTTCTAAGTTTTTGGATTCCAACAGCTGCTCATATACTTCTTAGCAGCTTTATAATTATGAAATAAAAAATTAAAAATTAAAAAAAATAAAATTGTTCTTATTATTCATGATAACATGAGTAATAAATATGAGAGATTCATCCATTAAAAATAACTCATCATATATATAAGAGTATAAATATCAGAGTTTTTCTTCAATATAACTAAATTTTTTTTTTTAAAGATATAACTAGAGAAATTAAATAAGGAAATATTAAAGGTAAAAGGGGGAGAGAAGAACACAGATATATATTAACGTGGATGTCTCACGTCCACGGATTAGGACAAAATTAATTAGTAAGAAACATAATAAAGGGGCTCCATATATATGCATATAACAAAATCTATCCAAATCTAAATTTACAATTCAAATAAATGCAAAATCTAAACTAAATGAACTAAGGAGATAACTCCTAAAGAACAATCAAATCTAATCTCCATAATTACAAATAAACAAATATAACTACTATGTTGTGGAAAATTGTAGCAAATAGCATATTTTATAAGTTCCTTTAAAGTTTATAGCATGTTTTTTAATATATGATAAATTAAAGCATACATTTCTAATTATTTTTAGTAACAAATTTGTGTGCATATTTTTATATTAAAGAGAGATAAGAGGAAGGAGAATCAGTTTTTTTTTTTTTTTTTGGTATTATGTAATCATAAATTTGATTATGTTATTTATTATTATATTTAAAGTTTTATGCTATGATTCACTATTATTCTTTTCAAAAATACTATTTTGCTCTTTCTTCCTCTTATTTCTTCTCGTAATAACAGACTAGATATATTTGCAATCACGCCAAACTCATAACAAAAAGATGTATAGCTCTTTTATAATTTCGACAATTTTCAATATATCATACTTCACACGTTAGAGATTTAAATTAACAATTATAGCAATTCCTTAAAACTCGAATCCACCACCTTGATCACTTCTCTCATGTCGTTATTATGAGCATGCCATTTTTTTATTATTTATTTATTTTTTTTCAAATTAGAAGACAATAATAAGTTGTGATACTGCAACGAGTCAAAAAACATATCACGTTCCAACACCCAAGTAAGAAACATTTTCATACTTTTCAAATCATGTACACATATATTCTATTTTGCCAAGGAAAAATGACAAACTGTGATAACTAACTACTCTAAACAAATAAATTCTCCCTACAAGTGCAAGCACCAACTCTAATAATCACTATTATACACTGATAGTGTCATACATATATATAGATATGACACCACCCCGAACAAAACTTCATAAACTAGGTCTCACATGAATTTTTCGCTTCAAGACTGTCTTATCTATTTCTTTATATATATATATATATATATATTTTTTTTTTTTTTTTTGGGTTGCCTGAACAAATATTATTATTAAGGCCTAATATACATTAAAAATAAAATAATAAAAAATAAATAACTTATATTTGTTGATGCACCCATAATACCTCAGCAACAACGGTAGCAGCCTCAGCATCAGAAACAGAGGCAGCTCTGACGCTCCTCAAAATGTCGGCTCTAAACTCCCTCTTGTCCCTCTTCTGCAGCCCTTCTCCGACTTGTATTTGCTCGGCGAATCTCGCCACGCAGTTGGCGAAAGCCGAGCTCCATTTGAGAAACTCGATCCCAATACTCCCAAACTCTACCTCCAATTCTGTTCTCTGCAAAGCCATCAATTTCTTCACCAAATCCTCTCTCAGCATCTTCTCAATCACTTCCCTTGTTCCCACAAACGCCATCTCGAAAACGCTATGCATCGCCGCGACGCTGACCTGTTTGTCTTCCGAGCTCAGGAGACTGATGATCCGCGGAATTTCCCCGTCCGCTTCGATTTCGTCTACCAACGGAGATCCGATGAATCTGATTAAGAAATAGAGGACGTGCATCGAACAAGGCGAAGAAATCGATATCAAGGCACTTATGATCGGGCTCAGCAGCACCAGCCCAACGAACACGTCTCTGTTGAACTTAACCAAGCCGAGAACGATTACGCAAGCTTGGTTTCGAACCCGCTTCGAGCAATTCGAATCGCCGCAGATTATGAATTCGATAACATGAAAGACTCTTCCTCGTAAAATCAGCTCTTGGAAATCGCTATCGAAGCCTCGAGACAATCGGTTTCCGAACACGATCAGGCCCTTTACCTTCTCATCCTCGTCCTTTGACTTTACAAACGTCATTACAAGATTTACGACAATCTCTTGGTCTACATAAGACTTAATCTTGGCGTCGATTGAACAAGCAATACGGAAAATCTTGTACTTGGCGATTTGGCGGCGGATGAGGGATGTTAAGTCGTAGCCCTGTATTTTTTTGAGCTTTTCCGACGAGTTCTTGAGGTCGGTAAGCAATTCGGAGAGGCTAAGGAGAATCGGGTCCGAAGAAACAATGGCGACGGCATCGAATTTGGTTCGGAGCTCTAAAAGTGCTTCAATGGCGGGTTTTGAGTCCTGTTGGTTGAGGATGTTGGATATCGGGTTGATTTGAAGATCTTGGGAAGCTTTCTTCAGAGATTGAAGGAGTGACAGGACATGGTGGTTGTCTTGCTTTTGAGGTACGTCCATGGCTTCTGGCTTCGTAATGAACGGATCTGCGTCTCTGTTTGAGAGAGAGATTGAAAAGTAGATACGAACGAGGAGGCTATCAAGGGATTGAAATTGATTAACCCCACCAAACAATTCAACTGCTGAAAAACCGACGTGTTCGTACATTTCACAGTACAGACATGTTTGATCCTCCGTTTGGATACCATGTCTTTTGGAAAATCCATTTTTCGACGTAGCTCCAAAGCGACAGACTCCTTTTTTAGTTTCTTGGAAGTTTTTGCTGTTAGAAATTTCTGAGCGAGCGTATAATATATACATACACTTGTATATGTACCTACATGAGTTACTCATGAGTGTGTGTGTATGTGTGTGTGTATATGTATGTATGCTTACTGATACTCTTTCACGTGCTTAAAGTGGAATGAAGAGTATATACTTGATGAAGCTTGTTAAGTCGTGGAGCCTAATTTATGCCATTTATAAAATTGCCTTATAGAGACAATATGTGGATCGATTTTCGTAGTAAGATCACCGTAGGCGAAGTCCCAAAAGGTTTATGATATTTGCGAGCTATTTCATTAAGGGTATTTCGGTGATTTCATATGTGATTTCAGTTGTCATAGATTCTCTTTGTTAAAGTGGGACTATAATTAGATATATCATTATAAGAGGTTAGGAAACAAAATGGTTGGCGCGTAAATTTTTGTAAAACTTCTTGATCGTCCTAGTAAATGACTGCATCAACTGAAACAGGACGTAATCTCACATTAAAGTGAGTCTGTATAAAAATTAGTGTGTTCTGTGATATTTTTCTTTTGCAATTTTACTATTCTCAGTGATATAGAATTCGGGCGCTAATTCTCAACAAATTGAATGGGTCACGTTGTCTCTCGTCAAATGGGCATTATTGTTTTTTTGTTTTTTTAACGGCCAGGAGTTCTATATATCAGACACATTTAACATAAGCGTTAAACGACACAAGGACAACCGAAGACCATGTGGTGTGGTGATTTTTAATGCCAAAGAGATAATTATCACAGATTTTCAAGTCTTTATACATTGTAACGAAAGTAGCGTGGACAAAATGACATTAATCGTCAAGGATTGAACAATTTAGGAATCGTTTGATCGAAATTAAATTAACAGAAATCAAAGTGTCATTTGTTAAAAGATTTGGGATAATCGTTAACAATTGTTCTAATTAAAAAATGTCATTCTAAAGGCATCGCACAAGAATTATTTTTTAATTTGTGATTATATATGCATGTATTTCTTTCTTTCTTTAATTGGCATTTTGTGTTCGAGAGGATTATCTCAAATCACCAACTTGTTTCCTTCTTACTTTCACTGTTTTCCGACGTTAATCCCCAATCCCAATTGGGGTCCTGCAAAAAGTGGTAGCGTAAATTTTTATTATTAATAATATATTTTTAAAATAACATAATTGATAGTGCTAAGGGGGCTCCGGGAGCCCCAAGTAATTGTGCTTTTAATGGCTGCCATCTTACGCTTCCAGTACATTTAAAAAAAAAAAAAAAAAAAAGGGAGGAAAAAGGTCTATCCTGCCCCCAGCATGTGTTATTTTCTCTCTATTTTTTTGGGAGTAGAAAATTCAAACTCCATATTTTGGAGAATATCATGCACGCCGGTTTTTTATTTCCTTTATTTCTTTCTTTTGGAAATTGAACGGGAGGGATTCAAACTCAATACTTTTAGGTGAAGTTGGATGTGAAATTATGATAAATCTATGACTGCAATTACATGTGTTCTCTTTTATGTATGCTTTACAAATGCACATTATTATTATTATTGTTGTTGTTGTTATTGTTATTGTTATTGTTGTTGGTTTTGTTATTATTTGGATTTGTTGGAGTCGTTTTATCTTGAACGACCGCAAATTTTCAAAACAAATATCCGGATTATTATAACTACAACACACAATTAAAAATAAATGTCATTTGATACTAAGATGACATAGATTACTAACAAGGAATAACGGAAATGACATGTTGTATTCTTTTTTTTTTTTTTAATATGTCAATATTTTTTGAAAAAAATATGTCGTTTTCTTTGGTTTATATTAAAAAGATGACTATTTAGCTAAAAACGCTCTGTCAATTATTACCGAGGATGCCAGCCGCAGCCCGCATATTTTAATAAAAAGCAACTTGTCGTTTTAGTGACAGAAACGACATATGCTGCAATGTAAGTTCCATGTCGTTTACTTAAAATAGACAGCTGGGAATTTTTGACAATAAAAAACGCGTGTCGCTCTGTCATTTGAATTGAAACTGTACTACTTGTCTAAGCAAATATGTCACTTTACAATATTTTATTGGAAATTCCTGAACCGATTTTCAAGTCATCTAGATTTTTTTTTTTTTTTTTTTTTTTAAGAATTCTTATTTTTCAACTTTAACCAAAAGTAGTTCTTCAAAAAAGTAGACTTTTGTTAGGGGTTTCCTAATCACTTTTTGTAACGACCTTTAAACTTAAGAAGCCAAATTCGCCTCTAGCAAATAGGTCGTTACACGTTGCCAAAGTAACACGTTTTTCCCCAAAAAAAAAAAAAAAAAATCGTTTTTTTTATTTAATTTAGTTTCATAATATGGTAAATAAACTAAATGAAAACACTTATCAAACTTTCACATCCCATTAAGAAGAATCGTCGTTTTTTTTTCTTGAAGTAAAAGAAAAATCATCTTTGAAGAATTTATGCATGAACTCGAGGGAAAAGAAAAGCCCCTCATTATCTTATCTACAATAAGTCCAAAACAATATACAATGAAGAGTTTGGAATTTGGATGGAGAGTCACTTGTAGCCTGTAAATATTTCTTGGATTTTTCTTCATCGGTTGCCTTTCTGTCAAAAACTACAGCTTCCAAATGCAGAAAATGAGCAGTACAATTTGAAGAATTTGAATTTCTAATTCCAGCCAATGTATATATACATACAAATACAAACACACACAAACACACAAATAAAGTGTACTAATTGTCATCATGTAATGGCTTTGTCGGAATAACTTTCTCGGAGTATTGGCTGAGGAGTCCACTTAAGATTCACGGTTAGCCTTCCAGATTTTGCACCATCTAATGGAAAACAGTCCTGAAATTCCCCTTCCAATAGGACCCTCGTAAGCGTCGTGATGACTCTCCCAATTTTATCCTGAGTTACATCCAGAATTTACCATACAAAATTAGTATATGCAAACAGTAAAACAGACAACGGGTGCAATTTAGAATACTCAGCGGGTGGGAAGGGAGGAGTTTAGATAGTAACTCTCAGGTTTGAAACCTGTTAGCATTTTCATTTCGTTTTAATAAGTTGTAATTTGAGATATCTCTTTAATTAATACGAGTCACATGTCCCATTCCGTTAAGAAAAATGTTCAATTTGGAATACAAGTCATAGTACTGTTATTGAATGGATATTTCACAAAAACATACCTTCCCAAAGGTGTCATGATCCCAAACTTCCAGAATCAACATTTCATGCAACGCGTCCTCCACTACGAAGTCAAACGTTTGGTTCCAAATTGGATTCAAGTTCTCGTTCAAAACCTGATGAAGCACATAAAGAATTAGTTCTAGCATTGTTCTT